>DWNE01010755.1:0-10170 GCA_018249875.1 Cecropterus toxeus
GTCCAAACCGCATTACGGATTTTGACGTATTTCATATTATTTGAATCGGCCCAGGTGTGATAGGGGAATAGGTTTTATAATTTTAAATAGCGCCTGGAAATAGTGTTTTTTTTTTATTATTACGATAATATGGGTATCAAATGAAAGGTAGTAAATAGACCTATCTAGAAATATATATATTGTTATACTTTTACTCGACAATTTTGACAAAAACTCTTATAAGCGTTAAATTAAATATATTTCATTATGAACAAATTTAGTTTTAAGCATTTGGGATTTTTTTGATGTTTTTAACGATGTTACTGATTTAATTGTTGTTGTAAACACTTAACTGAATTGTATAAGCATTATATTTAAGCTCTGCACTATAAAACTTTTATGAGACTATGATTTCGCCTGTATAACAGAATATGATTGCTTTTCGATTAAATTAGCTATTAAAAGCGTATATTACTGAGGTTATACCAGTTATATTACTACGTAATTATTGTTACCCACTGATATGTAAAAATGTGTTTTTGTGTGTCTGTTTGTTACTTAATTACGCGAGAACCACTTGTCCGAATTACATGAAATTTTGGATGGATGTAGTTTATTTACCTGGTCAACATATAGGGTCCTTTTGATTTCTATATTTTGCACTATTTAAACATAGCGACTATTTCATGTTCCGTAGCAAAGCGCGAGTATTCCACCTAGTAGTGTACAAATTAAAAATCAATGTTTGACTGTTCCTTCTTGGGACACCCGAGAGGATTGAAATCGATTATCTAAATATATACAACTCAAAGTTGCCTGACTAACTGACATAGTGACCTATCAACGCACAGCCCAAACCAATGGACGGATCGGGCTGAAATTTGGCATGCAGGTAGATGTTATGACGTAGGCATCCGTTAAGAAGGGATTTTGATTAATTCTACCCCCAAGGGGATAAAATAGGGGATGAAAGTTTGTATGAAACTTTGTCAATTTTAATACTTCTTAACGCAAGCGAAGCCGCGGGAAAAAGCTAGAATGTAATATTTTAATGTATCGTAACGCTTCAGCGTAACTATTTCCGTTACAAAAATACGACGTATAGTTACGATGGTTGCAAAAATCGATTAGGATTTGAAAGTTTGAGAAACACTGACTCGAAACCTGAGCTTAAGTGACTCAAATAACACCCACACGGAAGCTAAAAAAACTATAATTTGAAAGTTTGCAATGCACGTCTTAGTCTTATTATAAATGACATGCCTGTGTCTATGCATGCTAGATCTAGAACTAATTAAAACCTAATTAATGCCGCGTTAGCCTTGAATGTGCGTGTGGTTGAATACCACCGCTTTCTTTCTATGGATGAGGTGCGATTGAGACAAATATAATTATTATCTGCATCAGAAGGAGGGTAATGTTTTTCGAGCGTATGTATGTATGTATGTCCGGTCTTTGGCACGCGCTACAGCTCAAACGGCTTGACGGATTGTGACGTATGACATATCATTAGAATCGTCTCAGTTTGCAGAGTGGCATAAGGTATATATATTTTTTTAAATATTACACTTTTAAATAGAACAAAGCGCTGGGGGAGGGAGGAGTTAGCTTGACGGATTCTGACATATCATTAGAATCGTCTCAGTTATTAGAGTGACGTATTCGGTAAACGCTGACGCTTGCAGGCAAAGGCACGCTTCGTGGCTCTTGGGTAAGTGGATAGTTGAAGAGTTAGTAATTTGAAGATTGTCCCTAAAATGGTTATTAATTCCGGCAGTAGTCGTTTTAAAAATGCAAATGGTACAATTGTTTACAATTGTTCCATTGAATTGAACAACACAGATTGCAATTGTACAGTTTTGTGCATAGACTGCAATTCTGCAGTTTTATATACAGACTCTATTTCTGTAGTTTTACACACAGATTTCATTCTGCAAGTTTGTACATAGAGTGCATTTTTACAGTTTTATACACAAGTTGCATTTTTACAGTTTTATACACAAGTTGCATTTTTATAGTTTTATACACAAGTTGCATTTTTGCAGTTCTATACACAGACTGCATTTTTACAGTTTTATACACAAGTTGGAATTCTGCAGTTTTATACACAGACAGGACGATCTAATCTATTTGTAATATGATCTGCTGTAATTTAATTAAAATGGTGTTATATTTCGGTAAAACATAACAGTATTGATTCGATTTTCATTAAAACCATGAACCGTAAAAGTGAAAACATTGAAAATTAAGTTTTTTTGTATAAAAGGGTGATGTTTCGCTGAATTCAGCACAGACCTGGTTTTGGGGCATTAAAGATGGCTTTCGCAGTCTACCTCTTCTTTGGTAAGTAATTATTTTATCAAACTTGTTCACTAATTTTTAAGGTAGAATTCTTTGTGGTTTATCTATGGAAGGACCACCGCCATGCCGTGACAAGTGGGCGGCAGTATCCACTTACCATCAGGTGGGCTGCTTGCTTGTTTGCTACTTCATATTTATAAAAAATAAACACGGCTGTTCTCATGATTAACTCGTCTGGCGGGAGATCTCTTTTTGCCAAACAAATCAAGCTATAGAAGACTCGGATTCAAAGTTCCCCCACTTTGAATGCGATTCTTCTATGGCTTGATTCATACTGCAGTGTTACATCACTCTTGATGAGTTGAGGGAGGTCGCTACATCTCCATATAGTGGCCTTGCCATGACCGTGTATTCGTTAGTACTTTTGTAGTATCAAATGACAAAATAATCATACCACTTACTCAAGCTACTCATGATATGCGACTTTTGAATTTCTTTTCAAAGTTCTTTTGAAAGTTTCACGGCGAAACGTGAAACTTTAGTTTTGCGACCACGTAATGAAACTGGATGGAATACCGTCATATAAAAAAAAAACGCATATCGTGAGTACACGGTTTGGTGGTAGAATTAGTGTAGTTCGAACGGGGTTGTACCACCCCTGTATTTACCGCGTATCAGTTCTTGCGTGAGGTAGAATGCTGTGGTTGTCGACTCGAACGGTGTGGTTGTCGGTTTACTTTTAAATGAGGCGACCATCTTAGTCTTCGGGAGTAGCAACGCATCTATGACATCATACCATTGATAGAACCCCTGTTCTATATGAAGTTGCTTACCATGCCCATGAGCGGAAGAGGCCACTTACCATCAGGTGGTCTGCAGGCTCGTTGGTTATTCCAATAACATTCCAGTAACATATTAAAATGTATTAATTCCACGATAATATTAGCAAAATCCTACTTTTTTCAGCTCTCGTGTGCGGCGCGTACGCCAACCCGTTAGCCCAGACAACAGTTTGCGAGTCAACCGCCAACATTCCAATCTTTGGACCAACAGTCTGCGATAACCTCCCCTATCCCTACGTGCCCATCTACCCCTACCAGTACAAACAGGTCTGTGAGACTACCCCGAACATCGTGCCGTGTTACCCAGTTCCCGTACCCATTACGGGCACAGTGTGTGAGACGACCACGAATCCACTGCCCTTCTGGCCTGGGTACCCCCTACCACTACCCACCACGAGCGATCCCCCCGCGACCATTGTGTGCCAGACCATACCGAAAGGGACGACGACAGTTTGCGAAACGAGTCCTGTCCCAAACGTCGTCAGCGTCTACCCGTACCCAGGTCTTCTGCCTAGCGTGGGATCGACAACCACCTGTGAAACAACGCCAAATGTCCACCCGATCCCTGGTCTTCCAGGATTTATTCCCGGATTACCTCCCTACCTGCCTTCAATGAATTTTTTATAAGCGACCTCACCATAAGCGGGTGTAGCTTCTCGGGAAGAACTTCGGACCAGCAATTTTCACGGCGCATCTCCAAGTATTCTAAACGACACGTTCTTGGCTTGCTTTATGGATTTTGATTTTTGATGAGACGTTGAAATCTTTTCAGTTTGATATTTAGACCAATTTACATCCTCCTCGTAATTAAGATCTGTTTCAAATGAAGGACCTTTGACCCTTGATTAGTTGAGCGTCTTCACCTCTAAGATTACTGATCCACTATCCACTTCCTCTTAAACCTATAACTGAGTGAATGCCTACCAAGCCTGCCTATAAAAGGAGGGAAGGGGGGAGGGGTCCGTAACTACACAAATATATCTTTAATCAATATATCTTGGCCATTTATGACAAATATGGTGAAACATTTATGACAAAATTGAAAATGTCAGTGATATGTCAGAAAATTGGTAGTGGTATACGAGTTTGTCAGAAAATGTCATTGAAATTTCTTATCATACAATGATTTTGCCAGATATATATTTTGTTTGTAGTCTTTTGAAAAGATTTTGATGCCGCATACGTTTTTTAAAAGCAAATGAAAAAAAAAACTTCAGACATGCTTACAATGTGATTTTTTTTTAATTTAATAGAGTGATTTCGCTTTCAAAATTTTTATTAATAATTAAAAAAAATAACTTTGAGAAAATATTTGTATAATCCAAATTAATGTTGGCTTGTCTGAATTGAAAAAAAATGTATAATTATTTTTTCACACAAATTGTATTTATTTATATGTATAAAATTGGCGTAATAAATGTATTTGTTTTATAAATGTTTTTAAATTTAAAACATAAACCCTTCTTTATACAACACTACGGACGATCCGCGTGGCGGAGCAGTCATCATACCGTTCTGACACGCATTGGGTCCCGGGTTCGATCCCCGGCCAGACAGAATAGACTATAACTACTATATGGGTATCAGATAAAAGCTAGTAAATAGACCAATCTTAAACTATATACATATAATGTAATTAGGGATGCGACTTGGCTGGGCAAAAATCGATTTTATAATAATCGATTGTTTATGTTAATCAAATAATGGATTTTCCAAAAATCGATTTTTTTGAAAAAATTTTTTTTTTTTTGTTTTCATTTTTAACGACCAAAAAAAATTAAACAGCAATATGGACAATATGTTACTTGACGACCAAAAAAAAGGTAGGGAAAAAAAATCGAAATAAAAAAATCGATTTCTAAAAATCGATTATTCAAAAAAACTAATCGATTTTTTAAATAATCGATTATTTTTTCACATCCCTGATTGTAATACTTTTACTTGACTAATTTGACAAAAACTCATATAAGCATGAAATTAAAAATATAATTATCATTATGAACAAAAATTTCGTTTTAAGCAGTCGGGTATATTTTGATGTTTTTAACGATTTTGCTAGTTTTGGTTATATGAGGCGACCATCTTACTACTCCGCAGTAAGTTGAACTAACACCGCATGCTTAGTTTTGTTCGATACTTAATAGTTCCGACAATATATAACAGATGACGCTAAAATAAATAAGCAAGCATCGCCAACTATCAGGTTTAACTGCTCTTATAGATGTTTCACATCAAAAATAGACAGAAATTGGTGTGACGTTGACGCCTAAGTAGTCGAACTACCCTCCAAATACAAGACCAGCCAATTCATAAGCTACATTCATAAAATAAGTCACGTTCGTACTAAAATATTCTCGGAATCTGAAATCATCTTTCAATTCAATAAACCTGACAAATTTGCGAGCCGAATATTGTGGGTAGGTAGTCTGGATAACGTTATTTATTAACTGGCTGTGCCTCGCTGTTTCACTGGCTACTACATCAGAAAAATCGGCCAAGCGCGAGTCGGACTCGAGCACGAAGGGTTCCGTACCATCATCTACAAAAAACACGTTTATTACGGGGACCCACCTTATTTGTTGTTATAGCGGCAACGGAAATACATCATTTGTGAAAGTTTCAGCTTTCTAGCTAGCATAGTTTATGAGATACAGCCTGGAGACAGACAGACGGGCAGACAGCGGAGTCTTAGTAATAGGGTCCCGTTTTACCCTTTGGGTACGGAACCCTAAGAATGTTGTTGTATAACGTGCTTAAACTCCAATACTCAATCGCTAGAACTTGACCCTGAAGAATATTTATGAAAAATAATAAATGATGGTGCCCAAAGTTATTTCTAATCCAAGACCAAAACAGGTCTTTAAATATCAACTCCAGAAAAATATACGTTTGAAGAAATAAAGCTTTTTTTAAACAATTAAGATATATAACTGTGGCATCAAAAAATCTCTGCCATATTTACAAACTTGTACGAATTTCCAGAGACACCAATGTCTATGGAAAATTCTACACGTACCTAAACGCCGACGCTCTATTGACACACACACTCACACATAAATTCAAAATATTTCAATTTTAGCTTGTCTTTGGTTCTGTCACGTGGAATTTTCATGCATAAATGTGAAATGTTTTGTACATTATACGCTAAGTTTTTTTAAAAGAAGTTCCATTTGTTTCAAATCCTGTTGCATTTTTAGTAATACAAGATTCTTCTAGAATAAGAAGTAACTACTTTCTCAGAAAATGATGCTCGACTCAGTTCTCTTTCGTATCAGTATTTAGTATATTAAACAGATGCATTATAATACGATAATTTAAAGCTTACAATGTCGGACGAGTCATTTTTATATGTAATTATAAAAAAATAAGATAATAATGTTTGTATTCGCAAAAATAAAAAAAATATCCTGGGTTGCTAAAAAATAACCTTGTTGCATCTATACGCTTTTACACGCTTTTACCCCGAATTTACCATGGGAACATCAGTTACGAAAAGTGCAGAACACGTAGCTACTAAGGAATTTCGAACTCACTAGAAAACTGGCGCTAAGTAAAAGATTACGCAACAAACACTTACCAAAACAACGAAATATCCATAACAGAACTATCTCTGGGTACACTGTTCACACATTCTCACCACACATTCGTTTAGGGCCTTCCCAGTTTCGATCGACAACTACATCAGTACCGTCCGGGCCGCCGCAGCGCGAGAATTTAGCCCGAGACTCACACGCGTTTTAATCTATTTATATTTTCGCTGGGCGAGACAAACTTGATATTTCGATCTCTTCTACACAACAGGGTTAACGGAGGGCGTCTGAGTTTTTGATTTTGATTCTACTGAGTGATAAACTGCCGCACAATATGTATATATATAATAAAATAAAACTTTTTGTAGGTACCTGTCTTTATGCGTATTGTAATGCGCCAGAAAGTACCCTCTAAATACCAATATTTTGCTGGATTTTAGTGCTTATTATAATCGCAGACATTTATATGCTACGTAAGAAGAAATGTCAGTTTTTTAGTTTCATTAGAGTAAGCACTGAATGTATTTTAACGGGATTTTCATACCTCTAGTAGGTACGATTTTTTTTTTAATTGACAGACTTTATAATTCGAATTTTTTAAAACAATATTCCATTATAGCGGAGCCAGGAAACTGTATGCAATCTCTCATTATCTTGTATTTTTTGAAACAATAGTTCACTTTATTTTGGCGTCTTAGTTTGTAAGTATTAAAACATTACTATTATATCATACAAAAATATTTTTTCAATTCGAACCAGAAGTTTCTTATTAGCGCGTTTAACCAAAATAGCAAACTCTACTTATAATTTATATATCGATTATTATATATAGCTAATATTCAGGACAAAAAAAAAAACGAAAAGTTACATCCAAATTAGTGTTGCCGTTTTTGAACACACGGAGACAATGATAAACTAAACTTATGTAAATAATTAAAGTTAATAATAAATAAAACGACAATTCAATGAACAAAACAATTATTATTGATTTTATGGTACATGTCACATTGTTATGGTGAAAAAATATAATGTATTCTGTAAACAATTCATTTAGGATTATTACTAAAGCTCTTTAAACTGAAACAATAATAAATAATTATTATATACACTTTCAACTTTACATAAAAGTAATAATAGGCTAGCAGTTTGGAACTTGGTTTTATTTGTCCCAGGTTCGAATCCCGAGTATGTAACCACAGATTTTTCCAAGTTATGTGTATTACATATTAACTATTTCTATTTAAGACTCGCTGTGTCCCGCGGTTTCATCTGCTACTACTTAAAAAAAAGAAACAGAGTGAAAAAATGACGTCTTTATTTTTTGTATAGGCCTATGGGGGCACTTACAAATTGTCATTTACAGTATTTTTTCTTACACTACCACCGGATCGTGATGTTATATATCCTATAGCCTCCCTCAATAAATGGACTATTCAAAACAAAAATATCGTTTCATATCGAACCAGTTGTTCCTGAAATTAACACATTTAAACAAACAAACTTCAGCTTTATAATATTAGTATAGAATGAAGTAGCAAACGAACATGCAGTCCACCTGATGGTAAGTGGTCACTGCCGCCCATGAAAGTTTGTGTCTTAGTACGTTTATTACGTTTCCTCAAATCAATCAGCATTAACGTTTCCACCCATACATTGCACGTTTACATTTTAGTTTACAGACATACCTTGCAATGTAAATTACAATGTAATCACATTTTACATAAAATTTACATTGCAAGGTATATTTCACAAACATGCCTTGTAATGTAAATTACAATGTAAATGTAAACGGTAATGGTTCTGTGGAAAAGTTAACAATCATGAAAGGGTCATTTATAAATTACGTCACATATGGAAGGAGAGGGGGGTCAATGACGAGTGACATGATGTAACAAGAGGGTGTGGTCGTTACGTTCCCTCATAACCATTATCGTTTACATTTCGTTTACATTTACATTGCAATGTAATTTGCTTGGTAAGTTATAAGGTACTGTAAATCTGTAACCAATTTCATATGGCTTTATGATCTTCATTTCATTCACCTACTTGCTTTAATGGCTTAGGAAAATATCGTGAGGAATACATATCTGACATCTATAACATAAGTTCTCAAAGATGTGTGAAGATTACTAAACCTTTCCCACTTTGAGAGGAGACCCCAGCGAGATAATAATAGATTCATTTGATTATAAACGGATAACATTAAGGATAGTAATTCGTCTTGCATACAAGTACACTGCATTGGTACATAACAAACACATCTTCGCTAGCAAAAAATTAATAAAAGTAACAATATTTCTTAAATCTCTCTCTTACATAACAACTCAGACCAAAAATGATAGACTTGCGCCCGTAATAAATAATTTCCAATTTTACCAACTGTTAAATATGTAATAAAAAAAATATTATCCAATTTTTAAATCATTGGTAGGCAAATCCAAAAATTGGATAGATTGGTCAATTTATTGAAGTATACCAAATTCTGGCTATTGGTGAAGTGTACACAGTACAAATCATACATTGCATAGTACTTTGTACTGAGATCTGATTGTACATGAAAAAATATCTTAGGTTATTATTATGGTGATATACGATATTAAAATGCTCATGAAAAACATTTTTGTAGGATCTAATATTGGTTCACCGCAACTCATCAAGAGATGGCGTTGAAACATGCTATGGAAGTTTTCTCAAAATCTTGCATAAAACTAGTTCCGAATAGACTTTGACATTATCAAAACTGATATTCAGAAGAATGATCACCTAACCTAACGTCATATCTGTTTGCAAAGAAATATTAAAAAATCTGTTGACACTAACACAAGTGCAAAGTTTGGTTCAATGAATTTAATGTTCTATGACGCGTTCTTTCTTTTTTGGTCTGAGCATCATGTTCACAGCACGGCCAGTATATTTAGAACTATCGGATTTATTTCATAATATTATATTAAATATGATCTACAGAACAATCTAAGCATATCGAATAATCATAGGTAATAAACATACCATTTCCTCTATTAATACGAAATCGTAAGAATAACAATTTTATTTTACAGTAATGTCAAAATTGAGAGTACGTAGAGTATACGAAATAAATTAATTTAAATAAATTACTTTAGTATAATTAGGACATCAAATATCACAATCGCGAATAATTTTTAAAAAACTAACTAATACTAACAGACGAACACAATCAGTCAATAATATTTTATATTCGTATGTTATAATTGAAATCGAGTGATAGCTTAATGGTTGAAACTCGGCTTCTCAATCGAGGATCCAAGGTTTGAATCCCAGGCACGCACCACAGATTTATCTAAAATGATGTGTGTATTAGAATTTAATTATCACTGCTTTACGGTGAAAGAAAACATCGTGAGGAAACCTGCACATCTGAGAGTTCTCTAAAAAAAGATTTCTCAAAGGTGTGTGAAGTCTACTAATTCGCACTTGGCCAGCGCGGTGGACTATGGCCTAAAACTCTTTCATTCTGAGAGAAGACCCGTGCCCAGCAGTGG
>DWNE01010756.1:0-10169 GCA_018249875.1 Cecropterus toxeus
CGCAAGAACTGCTTCACGCTAGAAATAGGTGTGGCGGTGATACTTCCCCGGTCGAACTACATTGGTTCTACCACCTGACAAAATTATGGACAGATTACGCTTATGGACAGATTACGCTTATGGACAGATTACGTCACTTTCAGTCAGCTTCCAAGTTCCCATGTCCGAAACAAATTGCTACTAGTTAGACCATAACTCATGATCAAACTGACAGACAAATGGATGTCAAGGTGACAAGTTTGCAAGTTTCGAAGGTGGTTCAAGTGCAGATAAAAACATCGATGAACTTAAAAACAGTTATGAGAACACCCGGCCACTTATGTACACCCATATTAAGAAGACTTTCGAGATTGATGACCTTTTGTGGTTCCGTGAGTCACCTGAACTTATGTGGTGATACACTAGCTCTTCATTGTAATTGTGGTACAGAAATAAACGTAACAAAAGTCGAGTTCTGACTAATCATACGTTGGTAAATTTTGTTATGAGTAATGGTTGGTGGTTTACCTTCGTTACCATTGGCTATATTTTAAAAACTGATCAATGCCGTTATGTTTGTAATTAGTCTGGGTGTCTTTTAGAACACAGATTATCCTGTTGGTATTAAGAGTAAGTTCAGCGAAGTAAGCGCCATGAAATTCGAAACTGGCTGATCTGCTAGTTTTACGAATGCTTATGAAATCAAACTGGAAATTATCAAATAAAATAAAAAAACGATCATACAAGTAGTCATTTGAATGAAGTAACACGAATAACTGTTCTATTTTATTTTATAAGAAACTATAAGCAATTGCATAATATGGTTATTCATAACATTAAATACATGATCTTTAAACTGTAATGAGTACGACACCTAGAGAATCTGATTCGGTTTTGGAATACTAATTAACGAACTCAAATATGGCAAGCTCACCGTATTTGGACTACGTACTCGTATTTGAAAATGGCGCTGGTCGCTGGTTTCATAATGAGGTTTTATCCTTGCGTGTGTGATGAGCGGTGAACTAAATTAAGTGCGTGTTTTGAATGTTCAAATGCATAGTAGGTTTGTTGTAGAATTAAAGCTCAAATTTTGATTAATTGTACACAAAATAATCTAATCATAAATTAATTTATCCTTAATTCAATACTATCTTGCATTTAAGTTCATGTAGAACTTGTAAAATGTAAGTAAGTAACGGTAAAAGTAAGAATTTAAATAAATTGAACAATATTCAGATATTGTCCACCTAGTAGCCTCAACTTAGAGACCTTGGACACACATTTAAGAGTTAGGGCTCTGATCGTTCACAATTTATGACTGGGTAGACGACAACATGTCGTACGTATTATGGCGAGCTGTAACAATTTTGGGGATACTTGCGCCGGGAAGGGGCCGAAGGGCACCACGCAAGGGAAATCGTTGAGGTCTTATATGCACTTTGAGACCCTCGGTGGTCTTAATATTTAAGTGAGTAAAAATCTCACAAAGGTAAATCTGCTTTTCCCCAAAGGTCTGTATCTTTTAAAAGAATTCTCCCCGAAACAAAAATAAAATTAATTATTCTTCTGATCTTATAATACATCACATTTAAACAGACAGATTGCCTCAAACAATGTATCTATTTTTACCATGATGAGCGTGTATCGCCGCGCAACCAAAAAGAATTAGAATATTTAAAAAAATGTCTTTTGTGTTATTAAAGATACGCTAAATTAGTGAATGACTGACTTTTTCGTTGAATCAGCAGGGTTCGATAGTTAATTTTATCAATATAGAAGGGATGCATGTACTTGGCTGTCAGTACCAATTATATCCGAAGATTTTGTAATATAATAAAAATCCTGCTACAAATACTTCAGCACATTCTCCTGTACACTTAACAAGCGATTGACGTATTTTGCCTGTAGTTTTAATTCGAGTGCGACGGACAGTTTTGATAACTTTACAGAATGGATAATGAAAAACCATTCATAAAAGGAACTCTTTAAGCAAATTAAGAGATTGACCTTCCGACAGAATTCGCAATTTCTTGCAACAATGCGTAATTCAATACGATTCTCAATGAAAGGATACATTCGTATAGTACAGATGCATATAATGTTGGTTCTTTATAAACGAGTACCACATCCATCTGTAGCGTAACGGACATTATGTCATCCGACCTTACCGAGGTCAGCTTTTAATAAAAACGAGTCAAGTTTATCCACGTTGACACGCGTCCAATGAAAACTGGTTTCCCTATAAAATGTGTAATTTCTTGTTATTCTTATTATTCGTTTCTGTCGTTCGACTCACAAATATGTCAAGGTGGAAGCAGTTCCATTGAATGAATTTGTAATTTTAATTAATTTTTTGCTGACATATTTTATGATTCGTTTAAATTATAACTATAAAGATTTTGTTAAAATTGTATGAATAGAGTCCAACGGAGGTTACCCTGTTTGCGATAAGTTTTAGAACAATATACTACGATCTACATAAAGTATCACAGAAATATGAGACCGCAAAAGCTATGATATTTTTATCAGATTAAAACAGCAAACGAGCATGCAGTCCACCTGATGGCAAGTGGCTACTGCCGCCCATGTAGGTACATCTGTAAGCAACTTCATATAAAACAGGATTCTATCTGAAGTTGACCACAGATGCGTTCCTACTCCGACGTCTAAGATGGTCGCCTCACATGTAAGTGTGCCGGCAACCATATACCCTTTCAACGAAACGCAAAAACTACGCTAGAAATAAGTGTGGCGGTGGTCCCTCCCCGGTCGAACTAAACTATGTTATACATGTCATACACAAATCTAACGTGTAAGCTAATCTTGTTTATGAATTAAACACGCGTACGTGACAAGCAGATGTAAACCAAAAAAACCTGTGGAACGTGATAATGTAATCTGAAAATGACTTAATCCATTAATTATTTTGCGAAATGTCAGTAAGTTGGCAAGTAACATGTGGCGTTCGTCCTTAACTTGCTTTGACTCACGTGCAACCTTGTGACGACACATTAAAGTAACGTTGGTATATAAAACATGGTAATTGACACACGCGCGCCCATGTGATGTTTAATCGTTCGTGTATAACTATTACAGCAGTTATGATGTCTAATCAAATAAAACTATTGATTGTAACTGATTTTGGCATGGTGCCGAGGCATAGCAAGTAAAAGTAATATTATTTTTATGTAGGATCTTTACCGGGTGGTAGAACCAGTGTAGTTCGACCAGGGTGGTACCACCGTCACACCTATTTCTAACGTAAAGTAGGCCCTGCGTATCGGTGGAAGGGTGTGGTTGCCGCCTTCCATATATATACGCAGCGACCATCTTAGTCCTCAGGAGTAGCAACGCATCTATGATTGACGTCAAATAGAATCCCTGTTCTATATGAAGTTCTTTACAGATGTCCATGGGCGGTAGTTATCACTTACCATCAGGTGGACTGCATGCTCGCTTGCTACTCCAGTCTGATAAAAAAATATGGAAGTAGCTAACGAGCATGCAGTCCACCTGATGGTAAGGGGCCACTGCCGTCCAAGGACATATGTTATCAACCCTAGATAAAATCTGTTTTACCTGATGCGAGTCACAAATGCGTACTCCTGAGGCTTAATAGGAACGCCTCGGATAAGTATATCCTTTACTACAACCTTCAGACCAGAACACAATAATGTGAACTGCTGTTATTTAACAGAAAAGATGCGAAGGTGGTGCTTCTAAAGTTGAACTGTAGAGCTCTACCAAATTGCATCTCTATTGAATTTACTGTAGAAAATTATTCAGTACAAGGAAACATTTGAATTACGGTTCATCCCGAATTGATCCTATGAGATGGCTGTAGCGTTTTTGATATCGAAGTTAAAATTCGTTCGTTTGAATTCCAGTTCATCTTTAGTTAGTCGCTAATTCTCGTGCAAAACTCGTTTTTGAAACTACCTGCTGCTCAAATGTCAATTATCATAAATGTGTAGAAATAGAACACGTAGACAGTGAAGACTCTTTTATATTTTAAGAAGTTTTTTTTTGTGATACATCCTTTACTTTAAATTAAAAAAATCTTTCAACCATAAATTCGCCACGAAACTATGAATATAATGCTTGATATTTCTTATATGTGTAATAAACGATATATATTTGTGTACAATTAAGATCTTTGAATGTTAATGTATGCAAACAATTTCGTCAGATAACTTGTTAATTAAAATATAAATTGCAAATACCATTAGCTTAAGCTCTATGTATTTTGCAAAAGGTACGAAGACCTGCTAAACGTAGGATTGGTTTACTGATTTTATGTCGCACACACTAAAATAGCAGATTGACAACAAATGTTCCATCAATATAATATAGGCAAAACCATAAATAAACTACATGCAGCGTTATCTTTAGTAATTTATATAAGTTTGTCATGTAACTTACTATAGGTGATGATATCAACAAAAAATATATTCTACCAAGAGGCACGCATAGATTTCATAATTGTACTAACCAAAACGCAGAAGGCAATTATGCGAAGAATTCTCCCATTTTCAATAGTGATAAAATGACTAAGCAGTAAGTACATATTGATAACAAAAATAAACTCAACATACTGAACCCTGAAAGGTAAATCGTAAGCCTAATATGGCAAAAAGTGTAAAAGACTAAACGTCACAAGATACTAAATAACAGGAACGCGTGGGTGATCGCAATGGCATTCAGCGTGGCCTTCTAAATGCATTCAGAGCGAAACAACCGGCTTGATGCTGCCTGCCCACGGGACATCGGCCAAGGAAAATATCATTACTAAAAGGATCACGTGATAATCACTACTTCTAGTGAGGATAGTAATGTTTTAACCGAAAGACCACTGGCAGTTAATTGAGTTAAGTAAAAAAACCTAATGATTATGAAAACTTCCAGACTGGTTACGTTAGGTAAGTGGATATAATATATTATATTGAAATTGAATCAATTTCCACAGTAAAGCTTTTGTGAAGAGACCGACATACATATATAAAATAGGGTTTGATTGTAAGGACACTACTATTATACTCAAGGCAAGCAGAATCTACAGAAAATAAGAGCAACTCAATTGTCATCAGTTAGATGCCGATTTTGTACTTGATACGCATGTCATCAATACTGTAGAAGTTATTCAGGATTATAGAGCAGGAATAAATTGGCGTTAATTACCATTAGATGTTCCTTTTTATAGATGTTACATTTATCAGAATATATTACCACGCAATAAGTGTTTTAGCATAGTATTTAAGAAGAGCAAAAGTTATATTATAGTAGTTTGGTATTTTTACCACACAGATGTCAGACATTTCCATTGGGCTCTATTAAATGACTATGACTCCATTGAAGATAGAATTAATTAAAAAAAAACCTAAATTCTTATTTAAAATAAACACAAAAATGGTTCTTGTGAAACTTCCAACATTAATATTGGAAAATGTCTATGCGTTTCTAATTTCCCCCGTAAAATGGCTCATAAAGAAGACGATGCGATAAAAGTCGAGATTTTATTTCCCACCCACGGGGCCATCCAGAAATAGGCCCTGGGGTCGTAAAGTGAGCAAAGAAGAACCGCAAACAAATGCTAATGGAACCAAATTAACCTGACGTACAACAATCATGATGACCTCACCCTGACTCTGATTAACACGTATGAACATAACAAACATCGCCTTTGTAATATGTTACAGAGGAATTTATTGTGTGCGATCATCTGCTAAGTGTCAATTGATTCTTTGCGCGCAAAAGTATGCAGCCACCAAAAGTAATACTAATACCAATACATGAATAAACCCAATACCAATACATGTGTATCATGATCGTGAGTGGATTGAAGGCATGCGTAACTATTCTTAATTGTCAAGAGCCCTTGAAGATGTGACGGATAATACTTCAAACAATATCAATGAAACGAAGAGATCGTTATGACAATTTATCCATCACGCTTTCAAGCTAGTTAATATATCGCGACACTACAAACGCAACTAAACAAGCTAAAAATATGTTGGCAACGATCACTAAAATTACAAAAGAGACGATGTTCAGTGCTCCTACACTCAACTCGATGGCACTAAAAAAAGTAAATAAACACGCAATGAAAGACTGCAACTCGCTAGATGCAATGCACTCTAGAGCACCTTATATAAAAATAAATATGCCGGATGAATCAACGAAAGCGTAAGTAAACGCAATCATTTGTAACGAAAACACGCACTGTTACGGTACACTTATTTAAGATAGTAAACATAACCACACGAGAGAAGCGAAACCGAGATATACTAACGAGGTTCATTCACCAGATTGTTGATTTAGAGTAAGTAATATAATTAATTTAATTTATACTCACAGCCCGGCGATATTCCGTTCTCCTTCATCGCGCAGCGAAACGGGTAATAGGTGCCCGGCAACACCTTGCCATACATTGTCCGATCCATCTTCGACCAATCACGAAGCTGGTTTTTAGAAAAATTACACCCACAGGTCCAACACCACGTTCAGCGCACCATAATCACAGCCTACGTCTTATCTGAGTAAATCGCGTCCTACGCTGTGCGTAAATGCTGGATACACTTGCAGACTTATGCAAATATGCAGTGATAATAAAGCTATTATCACAAACGTACACAAGTTTCGTTCATTTCAAGGGCACGAACTCACTGAATTTACTACTATCGTCGGTCCAGCCGGTCGCATCGTCGTATCGATGTTTCGGTATCGAATATTGATAAACACGGTGATAAGAGATAACGCAATGTCAGGAGGACGAGGTCGCGGTCTCGCGGCTAGATGTGCACGAGCAGAGTATTCGTCAACGCGTCCCAGTCACAACTAAAGTCTCGTGTAGTGGCGAGCGTTACCGGCGCTGGCGCACGCCACTCCAGCCACGCCGGCTGGAGATTATTTATAAGCGGGCACAAATCAAGTGCATTCGTCAAAATCAAACAATTGTCCGAACGCCGAGGATGGAATTTATTGTAAAACACACCAGGTTCGCGAAAATTTACGATTCTATACAATTCACATTTAAATATGCGTATGCGTAATACATTACGTACATTTTCCACTGCATTACACGGTCTCAGTAGATAATTCTACTCATGACGTTTGTCTAGAGGCAGTCGTTATTTATGAAGGTATTATTGTGCAACTCCCACGCTACATAAGGGCCAAGAGTCAAATGTAAATTAAAGTTGCTTTCTAAAATGATTTGTTACATGCTGGTAACAAAATCACTTAAACAATATTTAAAGCTGCAATTCACTATCTTTTTTATGTTCCATAAATACTTATAAAGCATTAGAATTATTTAACATTCGTACTCATGAATATTCGTTACATCAATTATTTCCGTTCCATCAAAATAAGGATGTCAATTTAACGCTCATCACCTAATATTTAACAGCGAGTTCTGTATAAAATACTGTGATATTTAATTAATTTAGTCAACTCGGTTCCACTAAGAGGTAATTAAGGACGATAACGATATAGCATACAGTGGAACGATAGATCAAAGAGGCGCGACTTTTCTCCTAATGAGCGCCGTAAAGCGAGGAGGAATTTGAGGGAGCGAGAGTGATGAGCGGAAATCTCGTGAGTGACTCCGTGCCACCGGATGCATTTGGATTTGACTCCAAATGAAAATTCGGGCGTGCAACGACGCAAAGTGTTGGAATTTGTAAAGGAATCATTCCAAATTGTTACGAAAGGGCTTAAATTTTGACGCTAAAATTATCGTAATTAAAACCAAACAATATCTTTTATTTTTTTCTTAGTTTGTTACTATTGCGTGGAATACTTTGTCTTGTAAGTGTTTACGAGAATACTAAAAATAGAGAATTAAGTAGGTCTCCAAAATATCTATTACATGAACTAGTGAAGACATGAAACCTTAACAATTTGAAATTATTTTTAAGTTTTCTAAATTTAGAACCATCTGAATTGACTACCAGATACCAAAAAATAGGTACCATATGACAGTCGATTAAATTGACTGATGTTCAAATAGACAGTATTAATAAGAAACCGTCTGAATTGTTCAAAAGCAGACCTTGAATGGTCATCAGTTATCCAATCTGAATAGGCACTAATGTAAAACAGGAATAGGAAGCTAAATTAGAACGTACCGCTAGGGAACGCACCATTGAAGGGCTCTTCGTGCCTTCCGTCAAATCAACATGCGAGGAAAGAATTTTTAAAATCCTTCCGACACCGGCAGCTTTATTGTCGCCCGAGTGCTTGGCATCCCTTTGATCGTATATCTTTGATCAGATACTTCGTGTCGCGGCAGACATTGACAGGTGTTTACTTTTTTTAGACGAGGATCTATGAGAAATTTACCTTTGTTTACAATACCTATAGTTAAATCTTCATTCGTTCATCGACTATTTAATTCCTGCGGATCACGAGATTAGTTTGGAGTGACTCGTTAGACATTGGAAAATTATTAAGACGGAAAATAAAAATTAACATTAGTTAGTTTTTTCACATCAGTTTTACATTTAACTTACTAGCATAGAATAGTGTTTAGTACTTAGTATTGTTTGGTTTCGTTTTTTTCGTTATTGTGTTTATTTTGTATTCTGTTTCATTTGAATATTATTTTATTTAACCTCGAGATTTTTATATTTAATATTAATCGCAATATATGAAACCTGATGAATGGCTGTAAAATTATAAATTAGTATTTAATCGTATTTATGATCGTAATTTACGATCTTTCTTGTTCAATTTATTCCGTAATATTGCACATTGTACCCACGACTTTTCATACTTATAGAAAATAGATTGTGCATTGTGTCGAAAGTATATATTTTATCATTATGAATTAAATAAATAAATATTTTATGTATCGTATATTTGTTTATTGCGGATAAAAAAAAAACAAATTTATATAGGCTTTGAACAAAAAGATTTTACTAACACGACGGAACGGAAAATCTACACGTTGTACCTCCTCGTAATAAACTAATAGCCGTAATAGACGTAAAGTACCTTCGGTTTACTACGCGTTTACGAGCGTCAGTCAACCTTTTGTTCCCCAGCGAGGGTTCTAACGAGGAAGTCAATATTTAACCTGGTGCAGCCCGACCACTCGCCAACACTGTAATGGGCACGTGCAAATAGGGACGTTCATGGTTGTACTTCACGTATAAATAAAGCCTACAGAAGTTACGCTATAGTACGATAAACTAGTAGTGATAATATTTTTAGAAAACTCAGTTTATTAGTCTTGTCAAGAGGAAACTAAAGCCCCAGCTTGGCCGTTTGGTATAATTTCTGTGCCCTTAGTATAAGTTTATTACGTTTCTTGAATAAAATCCTCCTTCACGGTTTCGCCCAACAATGCACAGTACATTGCAAAGTATGGGGAAAAACAAAAATTTAAATGTGACGAAAAAATGTCGCAAACATAAACGGTGAACATTTTAAGGAAACGTTATAACTCGTCCTAAGGGCACAGTAGTCATCTGCTTTTTTAACATCTGTAATTTAAAAATACAGTTTCCTTATTCTATGATGTTCTAAAGACAATATGGATATTGTAATACAAACAGTATGTAAACTGTCCACAGTTTACATACTGTTTGTATTGAATTTCATACTGGTTACAAGAAAAAAGTTATGATCACATTTAATTATTTCATATACCGATATACAATTTAATTTAAATATAATTTAAATGTAACTACAGTATGTAACTGCTTTTTGAATACAACATCAATGACAAATACAAAAAGACATGAAATGATATTAGGGTAATATTCATTACAACAAAAATGTTAATTGTAAAATTAAAGGCCTATATTTTATTTCAGCTAAGCCAATAGGTAGCTTTAGATGTGTTACTTAATATAATACGAGTAGATGACTATTACTTCGAACTAACTTTTCAATAATTAATTAGCACTCCGACACGTATTTAATGACTAGGAGGGTATCTGAAACTATTAAAAAAGTTTTTTTATAAATGTGCAATAGCAAACGAGCAAGCAGCCCACCTGATGGTAAGGAGTTACTGCCGGCCATGGACATCTGCAAGCAACTTTATATAGAAAAAGGGTTCTATCTGTAGTCGACCATAGATGCGTTGCTACTTCCAAGGACTGATGGTCGCCTCATATAAAAGTGAGCCGGCAACCACACCCTTCCACCGAAACGCAAGAACTGCTTCACGCTAGAAA
>DWNE01010757.1:0-10169 GCA_018249875.1 Cecropterus toxeus
GTCGGAACCGAAGGTGTAATAACAATCGGAAGTTCCGACTTATCGGAATCGGAGTCGAAGCTCCGTAACATCCCTAGGCAGTACTACTACAGACAAACTATCGGAGAATCTATCACCTCAAATACAACGTCGAAGCTTTAAAGAAAAATAATCTTCCACTAACATCAGAAGTTATTTTTCTTTTGGGAGGGAAATCCTGAAAGTCACAAGTCGGAAATCCAGTAAACTGAAAGAAAACTTAACTAATAATAATAATCGATTAGGCGTAAATCGCAGTTCATACCTGCACCCGATTATATGGAAGCTCGTGGGAAAGTGCTTATGCGTTAATCTCCCCAACTCACCGCAACGAACAGGGTTTATCGTTATCACATCTAATTAAAAGGATTTCACGAGAGCATGAGCTATCCGATGTAAGCATAAATGTAATATCAGTAAACCCAGTACGGGATTCTTCAAAACAGAACAGACTAGTTGGAAATTTTAGTAATAACTGAGAGTGGCGCAGACACGCGCGATTAACTATCCGATAAGCTCCGTTGCCATTGTCTGACCGTGCTCGGACTGCGGGCTTTATCGCAACCCTACCGCTTCTAATTAAAAGGAAAACGTTCAAAGCACTGGATTCCAGCTAATCTCTCTATGTACGAATGTTGAATCAGCTCTGTATCTAATAGGATTGGATATATAAACTTATATTAAAACTGGTAAATTACAGCCGTGATTTAAGAAATAACTAAAGACCAATTATTTAGGATAAACATATCACATGTCCTTATAATTTTTACTCTATCCGAAGTGAATTTCTTTAATATAAAACATGTATGTATACAATATACTATACTATATTATTACATATACGATAAATATAAAATAATTATTTTTTGAATATGTTTTTTATATGTAGTTATTTTTAATCTATGAAGTAGCAATAAATTAGCAGTTGCGCTAAAGAAAAAGTGTACACTTATACAGGTACCCGCGAGCAAGCGTACGTATACGCGATGTCAGCGGCGGCGTTGTCGTGGTCGGTAGCGCGCGCGTGCGCTGCGGGCGCGCTGGCGGCGTGCTCGTGCGCGTCCCCGCCGCGCGCGCCGCCGCGCCCGCCGCGACACGCCGCGCCGGCGGAGCCGCACGCGCGATTCAAGTGGGGCGGCTGCGGCGATAACTTCCAATGGGCTGAGAGGCAAGTTTATCTTGACAAATTGATTCATTGTAATCAAAGTGCGAGTTATCCCTAGGTAGGCCCTGTCTAATCTGCACTACTTAACTCCCACTTGTGATTCAACAAATAATAATTCATACATTACTATAGGTAATTTTATCTATCCTTCGAAAATTAATTACAAAATTAATAAAACTTTGTGGTCGTAGATTCGCCAAGCAATTCTTAGACGCCCACGAGATAGACGTACGAGATGGAAAATTAGACGACATGTTTGAAATCGAAATGATGAACACAGAGAAGCCAACGACTACCACTTTGGAGCCAACCACTGCACCTCCAGTAGTTATCCTGGTGGACGACCAGCCCGCGCCAGCGAATACGACCGTTCCTCCAAAAAGAAAGGGTCGCAAAGGTCGCGGGCGAAAGCGGCTGCCGAGATCTCCGCGACGAGGCCGTCCCACACGAAAAAGGTTTAGATCTAGGTAATTTTAAGTAAAGTATGAATGAAAATAAAAACATAAAGTTTGAGAGACTGTTTTAAGAGACCTAAATTATCAAAGACTTGATATTTTGTAATAAGATCATTGCAAATGTTAGCCAATCGTTATAATTTATCTTTAATGATATAGCATTCCATATTTACATTTGAAATATTTACTAAAAAATATATATTTATCTACCCAGTACCTATCTATTAAAATTATGAATGCTAGTTTAAGTTTAGAACGATAAAATAACCAATGTTATGGTGTTTTTATTATAAATTGTTACTAGGTACGATTACGACGAAAGAGACTTTCGACATCGCAACATCGAATACCGCATGGCTGCGGACGACCCGCGCTTCGACCCGCAAGTGGACTTGCGGACACGCCTCGAACATTTACGACCGCTTATTGCGTCTGCTAACTTGATAAACAGCCGATTCGGACGAAAGGTGGGTAAAAGTATATGTATAGGATTTTTAAACAGTGTCTGTGATAGTTATGATATACTTCACTTTATTTTATGTAAAGTTACAACCAATAAGTAGGTATCTATGGTCGGACTAGGGATGTGTTACTGTGTTATTTCTTGCGTGGAGTAATTTTCATGTTTCAGTGATAAATAAACCCTTTGATTGTAACGAAATAATTTAGGTACCTATTTGTATTTAGATATGAACTCGTCAGTGAATAAATATATGGGATCAAGGTACGTAGATAAGTAAATATAATTTTTACGCACAAAACTCAGGTGGTGTCAAGCGGCATGCGCACCAAATGCACTTGCCACGGCGTGTCGGGCTCGTGTTCGGTGCGCACGTGCTGGCGCGCGTTGCCGCCGCTGGCGCGCGCGGGCGGCGTGCTGGCGCGCGAGGCGGCGCGTGCGGGCGCGCTGCGGGCCGCGCGACGTGCGCGTCCACCGCGCCCGCGTCTGCGTTACGTCACGCCCAGCCCGGACTACTGCGAGCCCGATCCGGCCGCTGGCTCACTTGGCACGCACGGACGGTATGTACAAGCATCAAGCTCGGCTCTTGATTAGTGAAACGCGGAGTATCGTTTTGTACTTTATGTTTTTGTCGTCAACTTATTATTGTCTCATTGCCAGTCACAGGTCTCCACTCAGAATGAGAGATATTGTAGTAGCCATAATTTACCGCATTGTCCAAGTGCAAATTGGTAGATTTCTTAGGACCTAGGATAGGATAATGATTTCTATTGATGTTTTCGTTCGTTTTAAACCGTAGGTATGTACTGCCCTACCATATGATATGTAATGACGGTACATAATTATGTAACCCTTGTTCAATTTGAAGTGTAAAATATAATTAAGATATTGATATTAAAAGCTTTTATTTAACTTGCAATGTTTGTATGTATGTTTGGATCAAATCTTGGAAGCTGAATTTAACCCACTTCTCGTGTTCGATTGAGTTGAGTTGAAATTTGGAATACACATTAAGTTCTGATGACAATGCAATTATATGGAATGTAACACACACACACACACACGCCTTCTACACTCATAGCCCCACATTAGGATTTTCTCCTGTGTCGTGGGTGTCATGGACACACAAACACGAATATACAAACACCCAGACGAAGAACAGAAATCTAAACTCATCATTCACATTTCTGTCTGGCCGGGAATCGAACCCGGGACCCATTGCGCGTCAGACCGGTATGGTGGATGCTCGACCACGCGGGTCATCAAGCATAACTTGAAACTTTTAAAAAGTTATGTGTTATAGAGTTCTTTTCATTCCTTCTACTTCAAAACAAATCACCTGTGAAGTGGTGGTATATTTAAAAAAAAAATTAAATATTTACCTGGATGCAATCTAATTTGAATTGGTCTAATTTAATCTAATTTGAATGAAATAGTTTTGATTTTGTATATTCACAGCCCTCCAAAGACATCTAAAGTATCCCAAGCAGTAAGGTTCTTCAGTCCCGATTCAGTGGTAACGGACTGGTACAGAGGAGAGCTAGGCAATGCCCTATATCTTAAAGAAGTGTCATTTGTGATGTTTTACGCACCATGGGATGCGGAGTCCCAATATGTAAGGGGAGAGTTTGAAAAGGCTGCTAATGTATTAAAAGACAGGGTAAGCTTATAACTATAATGTATGAAGTGAAAATTCTTTGCAATGAGGGTAATTTTTTTATGGATCAAATGCGGTATAATATTGGGGAATTTGAATATTAAATTCACACTAAATATCCATTGCAAATGTACTAAAGCAATATAACTATGGAGAAGGTAAACAATTCTTTCAAAGAGATTCTGCCTCTCTCTTGCTCAATGTCTTCAGCAGTGTGAGCAGAACAGAAAAAGAGTTGCTAGTTGTGTGCAAGTAAGACAAAAATATACTGTTGATTTCTTTTCATAATGATGAAGATGCATTTGTTTCTCTTTCACATCACATAACATGGTAGTACACAAAAAAAAAACAAAATCAAATTCAAAATATATATCACAAATGTAAATGCAATATAACTATGGAGGAGGTTGCTATTAATGGTTGTTTTTCACCGAAATCAATATACATTTACCTCTTTCTATTTCATGTGCTTGATGGTAGTATAATATTTCTAAATAGAATTAAAAAAATGTATTGCAAATGTACCAGGACAATACTAGTACCTATACAGGAGGTAATGCAATATTTCAAAAAGATATGTGCGTCTCTCTTGCCACTTTTTTAAACTTTTATTATTTTAATGACAATTAAATTCATTAAATTCCTGACATATCCTCCTTTTTCTCTCTTTCAAAGTCTCGGTAAACCAAAGCTTTAGATTAATTTAAATATAAATGAGATTTAAAAATTAGTTTGCCAAAGAAGTTTCACTTTTGACATGTGTACTTTGTACGCACATACTTTTTTTAAATTATTAATATGTATATTTTTTTCAATGGACTGAAGTATCAAAGAAACATGCAGTGAATCAGATGGTAAGTAAGTATTAGCGCTCATGGACATCTGTAGCCAATGTGCAAAACAGGGGTTTTACTTGAAGTCAATTAGAGATGCATTGCTACTCCAGAGGACAAGATCATTTCATTGTAAGTGTGTAGGTAACATCCTTCCATCGGAAACACCGGAACTGCTTCATACTATAAATTGGTGTGGCGAAGATGTTTTTCTTCAGGTCAGGCCATACTCCCATTTGAAAATAACATGGTTTATAATTTAATTATAAATAAGGATAAAAATTTTAAGTTACCGTGTTTCCTGTGTGTTAATGTTTTCCTATAAATATCTCATAAAACGTGCAACTAAAATGTTTTTGATAACAAGTAGGATGTTAATATACTATAACTGTATTTACGATGACAGTATTTACAAATTTCAGGTTAATTTTTTTGCTATTAACTGTTGGAGCCCAGGCAGTGAATGCAGAAAACACCATGGCAATATATTTTCATGGCCAGTACTTATTTCCTATTCCATTGGTTTTAATGGTGTACTTTATAGAGGTAATATAATAGAAATAAATTTATTAAAGCCATACTCTACAAAATAACAATCCAATAAGGTTGATAAGACACTGGTTGGCTAAAGCCTCACATAAAGCTTATATAGATAAAGGCCTGCTCTAGTGCACTAGATAAGTGTTTTGCAATATCCTGGTCAAGTTTGAAGATTGTATTATTGTGGTATATGACATTAAGAATTCTTACATTATATTCACATCAACTGGCATAACTATTATGGGATATTTTGTGAAGATACATTCATTCTCAAATTGTATAAAATTCCTATTTTTACAATATATGTTTCATATCAATGGACCATCAGTCATAGCTTTACAATAAAACATAGTTAATGCCCAAAAACTTGTCATTGCACCAAATGTTGAATTCACATGCCAAATACTATGAGTTGTATGAACTTTATATGAGTGGTTACTACATTGATCTAGGAAAAGTAGAACAAACTAGATTATACCATAAAGGCTATACCATTCTATAAAATTATATAAAAGACGAAGAGAACACAGTATTTTTATTTAGTAAGTTGTGATGATTATGTTCTAAAAATAATAATATTTTAAATATTTCAGGGCCTAGAAATGCTGAAAGTATAATCAATTTCTTAGAATTAATAATGCGACCATTAAAGAGGATATCGTCTACTGAGGATCTTGTCAGCTTATTGTCAATATATGATGTTAGTGCATTTTTTATGTTCAATTATTAATTCACGGTTGCCCAAAAAATCTGATTCTGAGACTTTGGATTTGAGTCGAGTTTACGCTTTATCTAGTGACTTATATTTACGCATTTTTGTGTCAAGTTGCATAGATGCACCATATTTTGGAAGAGGGTCACAAAAATTTGTAGTCACGGAATAAATAATATTGGGAAATCCCATATTAGATATAGTGTTATGCACTATTTATATAGAAAATACAAATATATCGTATTTTTCAACTTAAGTACACTTGTTATGCAATTTTATTAAGGACAATGTAGATTTATACAAACTTCTGTTTTAATAGGCTGTTGCAGTGGGCTACACTCCACTTACAGAGACATCAAAATATTACAATGTATGGTACAAAGTTGCGTTGGATTCGTTAGAATTTGATGCCATTGGTGAGATATGTTTTGCCGTGGTTACTTCTCCTCATCTGGCATTGGATCTTGGTGTGAATACCTTACCAAGTGCTCGTCTCATGATGTGGAATGAGACAAAGGTAAATAATGTATTTTTTTTGTTCTACCTGTCGGCTGTCGGTATAGAATTTTCACACAAATATAAAATAAGACACGTGACAAGCAAACATCTCTGTTATTGTATGAGTACCTTTCACTATATAGGACAGATGTAGTTCATAAAGTAGTAAAGAATGTTATTAAGGTTCTCATGTGGTTTTGGCAACATTTGTCTACATGGCAGATTTTACGCTACACCTAACCAAAATCATACTATGGAAGATTACTTTAAAATCTTATAAAAAAAGCTAGTGCTCATTTGTTAGTGCTAAATTTTTATTCATTAGTAAAAACGCATTGGATTAAAACTATTACTGTAGCAATATTTATTATACTACAAAGTAAACTACAATTTACATCATACATAAATTTTCAGGAATATAAGGTGAATGGTGAAACCCAACCATGGAATGTAACATCCCTAATGCACTGGGTTTTGGATAATTTCACCCAACCGGTAGCAAGAATCATTCCACTATGGCGAAAATCCTACAACTTTGATAAATTTGTTGACGGCAATCCTATACTGCTACTATTTACACCTCTAAATCCGTTGTACGAACAACTACCCTCATATGCATTGGTAAGATACATATTGAAAATATAATATGTATACTGTTTTTAATACATTTTTTTATTTGTTGTGATAAAAATATCGTTTTATAGATTATTACTTTTTCCAGTTTATTAATATTTTCTAATGTATTTTTTTCCTATATATACTTAAAAATTGTCTTATTTGAATTATATATTTATTCACCTTTTTATAATATTTAATATCTTTTTTTACTTTCACATTTCAAAGATAAGTATACACCATGTATAGTGATTTAAAAAATTATTGAAACTACAAAATCAAAATACATTACTGAAACCTAAATTGATGTTTGCACTCGTATGTTTCCAGATGCGAGAAATAGCAATGGAGTACTACAGCTGTAAAAACAAAACTGATCCGTGGGTACTCGAGCTGATAAAACTACAACGTGTCCAAAGGCTTATATATCAACAAAAGGACCATTTCAAATTCTGTAAAGAATTCAAATTCAAGAACCCAGTAAAGAGGGTAATTCGGCATTACACAAAATCAGTTATTTCTCACAACAATAAATATCCCTGGATTAATGCTACACAGAAGAGTCAGAAGAGTGGGATGTTTGATATGTTGTTGAAGCAAGGCCTATTTTCGAAAGCAATGGAAAGTAGCGATGACTCTGTGCTGTGGTCTCTGTCATTGCTGCAAGAATGCAAATCACAGAGCTTGCCGGCAGAAAAAAGTTTTTATACAAACTATGAGCAGTGTCAATCATTCGAACAAAAACTAAATAATGAAATAGAATATGAACTAGAAAGGTATGAGATATTTTATACCGTGCTTAGTTTGATTTAAAGTATTTGGTTTATATGTACTAATAAATATAGATTTACATAGTTAATCTGTTAATGTTGCACTGCAGTTTTCTAATTATAACCGTATTCATTACAACAAAAAAAATTGTATTGTATTGTCTCTAAATATATGTGATCTTCACCTTTTTGTCATGAGGGGGAAGGGGGGGTTTACTACTCACATCATAGAGGAGATTTATGACTATACAAGGCAATAGTTGTCTAAGAACGAAATTTAGTGTTCCACTTTCTATCCACAATGTTAGTGATATACTTGCAAATAAGTACTTCTACCTCTTCAGAAAATCCTTTAGAATAAATATCACTAAGGTCTGCTTACGTATGGATTATAGACTTTATGCACTGTCTTACAAACATTTCTGAACTAATTAAAATTTCTTTCCAAGTTTAGTAACAAGTAACATTGTTAAAAATAATAAAACAAAAAAACCGACTGCTTCTAACAATCTTTTGTTCAAAATAATATAGTTAATTTAACGCTTTTTAAGACTTTACGTCCAAATAATCAAGTAAAAGTATTGAAATTTAGTATGGTCTACTTACTAGCTTTCATTTGAGACCTGTAGTGTGGAGATCTTTTTTTTTTAAACAGGATAGCCTATATTCCGCCTATCCACGCTAAGATGATTCTAATTATATGTCATATGTTACAATCCGTCAAGCCGTTTGGGCTGTAGTTCGTGCTCGCTCGAAAAACATTACCCTCCTTCTGACGCACTCGGTTAAAAATGAATAAATTTGTTACAGCGTCGAGACGACAATGCTCCCACTGGAAGACGATCCTTTATCACCCGAGAATTTACTTCAAGACAGCGTAAAACACTCTTGCAAGCTGTTACAATTCGCTAGTGAGTTAGAACCACCAGTGGCGCCGCCGCCGGTCAGCGGACAAGTCGCGCATTTGTTCGGACTAGCTTGCGAGACTAACGCCACCTTGTACATGCTAGCGGTGGATAGCACGAGGAACTATCATTTTGCGGAAGCTCTCGGCATTGATATTACTAAAAAGAAGGACCGTACCGCTGTGGTTATTTTGGACAGTAAGGTAAGAAACTTTTTGAATATTTTTATCAAATGTACACATATAGAAGTTATGTCCTTTAACATTTCTGAGTGTTTCTATTTATAGACATACATTTGGTATTTAAAAAAAAAAATTCACATTCTACATCTCCAGCTATATAGAACAATGATATTGTAGAAGAAAATAACATATCTCTACAAAATAATTCATAATTGTTGTAGGGATGAATGTCTTATTTGGACTTTTTTGTATATATGTTGTCTTTACACAGAACTTCTAGTATTATACAGTCTAAGATGTGTTAATTATTACTGTAATCATTAATTAAGTTGTTTTGAAAAATAAATACGAAAACATTTAGCAAACAAATATAACTAATGTCTATTTTACATTTCAGCAAGAAAGTCAGTATGTACTCTCGGAGGATTATAACGCCAAATCAGTGCGAGATTTTATATACAACTACACTATGGGCGATTTGAAGCGGTCATTGCGTACACACGTGGAAAACGCCTCTTACACGCATTATTACGAGTCCGAAAACACAACTAAGAAAGACCCGGATAAAAATGAATTGCAAATAATAGATTTAACTACGCGTACTTTTAGAAAGGTTGTCAGGAGACCTGGAATGGTAAGTGATAAATATTTCTGTTCAGATTGAAGTAGAGGACGAGCATGTAGTCCACCTGATTGTAAGTGGATACTGCCGCCCGTGGACATCTGTAAGGAATTTCATATAAAACAGAGGTTTTATCTGAAGTCGATCACAGATGCGTTGCTTCTCCCGAGGACCGAGATGGTCGCCTCATATATAAATGAGCCGGTAACCTTACCTTTCCAACGGAACTCAAGAACTGTTTCACGCTAGAAATAAGTGTGGCGGTGGTACCTCCCTGGTCGAACTACACTGGTTCTATCACCTTTTATTGGTGACAAACCTTCAAAAGGTACACTGAAGCTGTTACTGAAGCTGCTGGCGTTACGTCAAACATGTAGTAGTGTCAAGCCAGTTAAATTTTTTTTTTTTGTTGTTACGGATTAAATACTTTTTTATTACAAAAATTAATGAAATGATATCCCTATAATATCAGCGTATTATGAATGAACAGGTTTTTTATAAATTTAAGAAAGAAAACGTCATGATCATAACTCCATATAACGACAATCACATCGTTAAGTATTTTCCCATAGTTCTAACACGGAAAATAAAACAAACAAATATCGCGAAAACTGAGCAATATTAAGTTGCAGCATTATATGTAATAATTTCACGCGTTTACGGCGATTACGTTGCCTTGGATACTTATCACATTTAAGGGCGACTAAAGCGTGCGGTGAGGGGGGATTCCTTCGACC
>DWNE01010758.1:0-10168 GCA_018249875.1 Cecropterus toxeus
TAAAACCTGGTACAACTGATGATGATTCGGAGCTGAATAACCTTTCTCCGACATATATATATATATATATATATATATATGTAAATCGGACAAGCACTTATTTCGTGATTGAGTAACAAACAAACACACACACCATCTCATTTTTATATATTACAGTGTAGCTATAGTAGTATTTTAATACATTGCTTAAGTATGAAATTGGTTACTTTTCTAATGGAAATGCGAATTATTTAATTAAGTTAATAGCAGGCTGGCGGTTCGAATTATGTTTAGTACTAAATATTTATGGAAAGTTCTGGAGTATTTCATAATCGTAATAAAGCCTGGGCCGGCGAGAAGTTTGAAAAACTCCGGATATTGTTTAAAGTACAAAAAAGTCCATGTGGTTTTCAAACGTATAGGGCTAAGATTACATTTTTTACACATACACATCTGTACGCAACTTTATTTAGAACAGGGGTTCTATCTGAAGCCGGTCACAGATTCGTTGCTACTCCCGAGGACTAAGATGGTCGCCTCATATATACATACATAATAGGCGTGAAGCTCTTCGCCAGTCCAACTACATTGGTTCTACTGTTGGTTAAATAGGTCTAATTAATGGAAAAAAATAGGTATATACGATAACATTTGTCGGTCCTAGGTTTGATTTTCGTCCGATTGTTGCTGACCGCCATTTTAAAGTGTTCGATCAATGCCTAGTGCACTGTGTAATTTAATTTTATAATCTTTGTACAGGCTACGAAGTCAGGAGAAAATCGTTAGCGTGATTCAGAAAGCGGCGCAGCGCCATCTATTTATATCACGGTCAACCACTTTCCTAACGCGTTTTCGTCTAATAGCGTTATAAATCACAGCGATTTTTAAAAGTTTCACTTCAGAAATCGTTTTACAAACGTTTGAAACTTATGAAACGAAAACGCGTTACGATAGATATAGATACATATCTATGTACGTAAATCTATGACTCCTATATAAAAACGCATTCGCAAACGCGACAGTCGCAGCTCATTGCACAGTGACCCAATAGGCGCAGAGCGGCGCATGCTCTAAAAAGGAAATCCTGTTCTAGCACAACCGATATGAGTGTAGCGACGCGCTTACTACGATCATTTCAATTACCCGCTGGAATTAACTATGATGGATTTCCACTGCGGTAATTTAGTATGGACTTTTTGTTCTACTCCTTTTTGCCTAGTTGGCAATTCGAAGGTATTCATTGAAAATATGCAATAAACAAACGTACATTTCGGGGACTTCTATTGTTTTTTTATTTGAAAGTATATATCTGTCGGTATAAAAATATCAATTTATAAAAAGATACTGTACTATAATACGTATGCCTATTTTCAGTTTGCTCAGGTTTTAATGTCATAAATTTTTCATTTTCTCCCAAAACTTTCTTATTGATGGCATAAATAACAAAAAAAGTTAATTGGATTCCTGAAAAAAGTAGAAATACGGTCTTAACTGTAGTCTTAGATAACATATTAAAAGCATGTCATGTCTTTTGTATGTTTAGATCAGTTCTTTAATGTATTGGAAGCACATCGATAATACCCACAATTTGGAGAAATGTGTGAATGTAGGTCAATTAAATAAGAAAAGCCAGTCACTTGTGAACAGGCATGACGGGTGTTGAATGGATGACAGCTAGTGTCTAAAATACATGTCCACTTCGATATACCGGAGGGCAAGTTACACAAGCGGTACTATTCGCTATCATTGGATAGCATTCTAACACTCGTATGAGGCCATATGTCGGGGAATTCGTCGTTTACTTATTATTGTCCCACTGCTGAGCCCGGGTCTTCTCTCAGAATGAAAGAGTTTCAGGCCATAGTCCACCGCGCTGGCCGAATGCGATTTTTTTTTTGGGCGTGTAGGTTTCATCATGATGTTTTCCTTCACCGTAAACCAGTGATAATTAATTTATAATATACATATAATTTTTAAAAAACCAGTGATGCGTGCCTAGGATTTGAACATCGGACCCTCAGTTGCGAGGCTGAGTTTCATTCATTCGGCTATCACTTCTCAAAAGAATTATAGGTCAATAATAATCATCGTCAAATCAAGACGGTGCGACGAGCTCCATTGCTCGTAATAATAATGAAAAATTGATTTAAAATACATAGACGTGTTGCGTTAGAAATAAAAGAAGCAAGAAACAAAATCCCTTAATATTAAAATGAAATAAAACCATAACTATTTCAAAGTGACTTTAGACTCGGGACTATCGGGTGCTCGAGACCCTAGCACCGCTACAGGTAGCTGGGTTGGATTAGCATATATCAATTTGTTTTTTTATACAATAACCTTGTACCGACTACCGACTTCATCCCGTAAAGTATGAATGCAGTTGTACAAATGTTAAAGAACTATTCAGGCTACTTTTTAAACGCAAGTTAAAAAAGTATATACTTTTATTATATTTTTTTTTCAATTAGTTCTGTTAACGTTTTCACATGCCTCTCTAGTTGTTTTGTTTTAAATTATACAAGAATAAATAATTTAAGAATACAAAGTTTCGATTCAATCTTTACGAGATTGACTTTTAAAATAATAGGATTGAGTAGAAAAAATTATTTTATTCTTCCTGCCTTTTGTAAAAAGTGTTATGTTACGTAGTTAGGTACCTTATCAATGTTCAACAACATAACAAATAAATATTTTTTTGGAATTAAGTTGCTACGGCGATTAAAATTAGGTGGTTTGCTATTTTAATTCTTTAGGTAAACAATATTTTATTGCACTTATTTCTAAAAGTACCAAAATAAAATCGGCCAATTACGAGTTGGACTCGCGCACGAAGTACCATCTATACTAATATTATAAAGTAGTAGAGTTGGTTTGGTTGAACGCGCTAATCTCAGGAACTACTGGTTCGAATTGAAAAAATATTTTGTGTTGAAAGTACATTTATTGAGGAAGGCTATAGGCTACATAACATATATTTTTGTTTGTTCTTTCTTATGTAGTAGCGGGTGAAACCGCGTGGCGCAGCTAGTCATACATAAAACGGCAAATAAATCATGTTTGTTGTATGAGAGCCCACCTTAAAACTTAATTTTATTCTGTCTATTGTATTAATTGTTATAGCGGCAACAGAAATACGTCATCTGTGATATCTAGCTATCTGGTTCATGAAATACAGCCTAGTGACAGACAGACGGATACCGCAGTCTTAATAATAGGGTTCTATTTACCCTTTGGGTACTGAACCCTAAAACAATGACTATATTTCATATTTACTACTTTATGATAGCTTAGTGTTAGTTATTGCAAAATGTCACTAAGCGAGTATAAGAAACTTCTTTCCCTACATTAATCCCGAAATCCATTCGTCTAAAAAAATATTACCTAAAAAGATAAATTACTTCCATAAACGTGAAACGTACAGCCTTTAAAAGTCTGACAGCACATGTAACGTTTAACAAATATGTTGTAACAACACAAAGCACAAATATTTCCTTTTTTATATTTCTATTAAAATTCAAACGTAAATAAGACAGGTGTAATCAATTATCAGTCGTTTTCATTTGAATTTTAACAAAGCATTATCTTAACCGCTGTGCGTGCCCAAATCGGGTCCTCGCTAACTAAGTATTAAAAATGGAGGTTCTTACATTACAACACCCGCTGTTAAATAAATATCAGTGCATAAATCAAACACCCTCATAATTATACAATCGCGGAGTGTGCACTTTTTATTCGTGTGTTGATTTATCTGAGTAGGAAGTTGTTTCACTATCGACGTATGAAGAGTAAATTATGCGTAGCAACAAAAACATGTGTTAAATATAAAAAATAATAAATTAATATAAAAAAGTATTTTTCAAAACAAGCTTTTTCCGTACTGTATTGAATTCTTCAAATTAAGCTCTTTCACCTATAATGGGTGGGTGGGACAAAAAAAAAATATTCCGCCATTTTATTGCAGCGGCCATTTTGGATAAACAACAATATTTATTACATAATATATAATTGCATTGTCATCAAAACTTAATGTGTATTCCAAATTTCAGCTCGATCGGACACTGAGAAGTGGGTTAAATTCAGCTTGCAATTTGACCCAAAAATACTTACATACAAACATTGCAAGTTAAATAAAAGCTTTTAAAAACAAATGTAAGTTTTAGGATGTCTTTTTCAAATGTACTACTAAGTTGTCACAGTAGAACTGAAATTTCGTATATTAACTCCAATATCGCGGTCTGATCGAAATGGCGGTATAATTATTTTGGTGCACTTGAAATTAAAGTAACAAATATTTAATAGTTTTTTTATGTTTTTATTTTTATATATTAAGATACATAGATAGTATAGATTAATTGCACATCATAGAGGCCGAATTTCGACCGCAATTAAATCCAGATAAATTATGATATTTACCGATGTATATCATGACAAATTCTTAATTTTATGTTTGATTATAATTCAAGTGATTCGAATTCGAAAATAAACATAATTCCAAAAATAGTTTTATCTAATACTATATATACCTACATCGGTGCTTTCCGCCTGTGAAAAAAAAATACAGGATATTTAAAAGAAAAAATATTTTGTTAATCGTGCCATGTATAAATATTATATTTTCTATACTCCTTTTCTTAAAAAAAAAACTTTATGCCAAATCGCACCTCAAAACACCACACTAGGTTTTCTCCTGTGTCAAGGATACCATGGAAACACAAAGACAAATACACAAACACCCAGACCCGAATAGAATCTAAACTCATCAGTCAGATGTCTGTCTGGCCGGGGATCGAACCCGGATCACACTGCTTATCAGACCGGTATAGGGACCGCTCCGCCACGGGCCGTCAATAACATAAAACAAGAGTATATGTCATCGCTTCCCGCTAGGTCACTGTTGGTCAAACCGATGACTAATAATTCGGTTTCGGTGCGCGTGGGAGGTACGTAGGCTGCGCAGGCGCCAAGGGGTAAAAGAGGCTGTGACCTCCGCAGGTGATAATTGAAAGTCTCCCGCGCAAACAAGTAGCTTGTTAGTAGGCATAGAAGCTATTTCTCATAGTTTTAATTTGCTATTAATACTGAGGTTAGTATAAAGCAATTCTATTTTTATTCTAGGAATGGCTTTAAGATTTTTCATGTGTAGAAATGAACGTAACATCTAAGCTTTTGAGTTGAAAAATGAAATAGGCGATTAAAAGGATTATGTACGTTATATGCTTTAATTAGTTTAAAAGCACTAATGGTATCGCACTTTTTTGTATTTAAAACGCAAAATATCGCTTCAGTAAGCATACAAATATTATTTATCCCTGACTAAGAAGTCTCTTTAATACCAACTTTCAAATGTATAGTCTTAAAAGTTTCCGAATAAAGTGGCTGTGACATACGGATAGACGGACAGACAGACAGATGGATAGACGGACAGACGAACAGACGACGAACGGACGAACAGACGGACGGACAGAGAGACACGTCGAATCTATAAGGTTTCCGATTGTTGCTACGGAACCCTAAAACGATTCATCGATAAAATTTAATAAATATTAGATTAGTTACGTCACCCAATAACATGTTATATTAAGATCCGAAGAATTGTCCTGTCTACTAAATGTACCTGTACTTATATTCTATGACAGTCACATCAAAACATCGGAAAAATAGTCTTAATCACATTTTTAAATCTGATCAGATATCGAAATTTATTTAACCTTTACAAGGTGTTAAAAGGATAACGATTTTTCGTGATGCACATAAACTAATGATGCCTTCCATTTAATTATACTCACGTCGCACTTAACTACCCAATTTAGTGTTCAGCATCATCAGATCCTAAAAAAGGTGGCTAATGACCAGGTTTATGAAATATCAAAATTATTCAGCGTTTGCCGGTCGTTGACTTCAAAGTCCTAAGCCTGCGAATCGACATACGATCCGAAGGTCAATTGAATGAAAAATGATCCTTATTTATGAAGAGACCGCAAACTTCCTCGAGGTAATGCGCAGTTTGCATGATCCTTGACTGTTCAGTCGGCAATTTAAGCTCTCTAAGAAAACTCGATTCATGCTGATAGTTTCCAATCCAATTATATTTTAAGGTCTTTTTTGTTTCTATTGAGTAATGGACTGTGTATTTTTTTTGTGTGTTGTTTTTATAAATTACATAATAATAACATAAGATACAAATTAGTAATGTAATTAGTAGCATACCTACTCAATTTAAATTTAACATACTTCAGAAAGCAGTAAAAAATCCTATGTCCAGTGCGGGACAAAGTTTTCTCCTTCTGAGGTTATTTGCTAATAGTTACGCGCCGTACGCCCTGGGAGCGACGACGGGTTATGTGGGATTTTTACCGCACTAAAAACCCCCGGTGGTCATCCTCGGCATTACAAAGAGGATTCGGGGATCTCCAAGAGAACGCCACGTCCTCTGAGTGCGCTGCCCTATCGGGCTCCACCCAGGTGAGCGGCTGGGCCCACCGCAACATCTGGTTTTTACGACGGTATGCGACCACACGCACTGTCCCTCTCGGGGTCGCCTGGCTAGACGGTTCGAGCTCCCATTCTTACCGCCCGCTACCCCAGAAGCCCCTTTTAGTCGCTTCTTACGACAGGCAGGGGATACCGTAGCTCTATTCTGATCCCGGAACTACAGGGATGAATAGTTACGCGCCAGGCATTCGTATTGGTGTTCGCAGTATGTGTTAATGTTATACAAGATGATGCCATTCATCTTCTATTCTATTTTTGACAGAAGGCTACCTTCCTACAACGTCCTCGGAAGGAGAGTGGTGCTATTCATAACCGATATAATACGGAACAGGCAGATTACTGACACGTGTCTCGCATCAAAGTGAGAGGAGTTTTAGGCCATGGACCACTGCGTTGGTCAAACGCGAATTAGTAGTCTTCACACACCTTAGAAAACCTATTTGCAAATAACTTGTTTTTGAACACGTTTAGCTGTAACAGCTATACACATATATAACTGAAATATCAGAGATGCCCTTGGGATTTAACCGTCTTACACCTCAACTTAGTGTTCGTGTTAACTATTAGACTATCACTGCTGTTTTACCTGCCAGGTGGTAGAGCCAATGTAGTTCGACTGGAAAAGCCACCGCCACACCTATTTCTAGCGTGAAGCAATTCTTGCGTACTTCATATAGAACCACTGTTCTATATGTTCTTGCTTGTTTGCTACTTCATATTTATAAAAAAAACCTTATAATAACCACCAAATGCTAATTACAAGGCGTTGTTAACCCTGGAGACTTCGACTCCTGCTTCGTTTACCTTCTCCAGGCGTAGATAAACATTTTCTTACGTCTCAAGGTCTGTGAAAACTTGCTACAACATCGTATCTCGGGAATTCCGTAATGGCCTCGTAGTTACGACTGTTTGTTTCGTTACGACGAAATGTGCTGACTTCTTGCTGAAACATCAACGTTTATGTGGCATTGTCCGGCGGAGATGTGTTCATGGCCGTTGCCCATCACGCCTTTGTCGACAACCGACGGTCTTCAGTGTAGGGTGACATAGTCTTACAAGTCTAGGATATTTACATTATGTAATGGAAATTGTAAATACGTGTAAAAGTGATGCTAAGTGATTAATGCTAATGGAGATCAGTAGTCGACATAACAATAGTTGTCTACTATATGCAATATTAATTTCCCAGGCGTTAATATATATACAAACTTAACCACACTTAACTACTTTAATGATACTTCGATAATTAGCAACACCGTTTAAATCAAGCAATGTAAACATTCTAAAATTCAAAAACACATGCTGTCAGATATTTTGATAACTATTTAACGCCACGTATCTTTAATCTGTGTTTCCCCAATCAATATTGACTTGAAGTGGCCAACACTAGCTGAAGTTGATCTCAAGTACAAAAACTGTTGAGGACTCAAATAATGTGCCTCGAAAAGCGAATTTGCCTTACATCAACCGAAGAAGAAAACCTAATAAATACGCTAAAGTAGAAAGTAATGTTTTGGATCGATAAAGTAAAATAAATAAGTGTCGAATAACATTCAACATAGTTTAAAAGGTACATTTTTACAAACGTTTCATGTCTTCATCGCGGCTGTAAATGGACTTTCCTAAAACAACTTAAAAGATGGTTATACACTTTAAGTCTATAAGCCATTTGACTGCCGGACGTTCAATGCAATGCCGCGTTATCTGCTGCAAGACCACTCCTACAATTTCTCCTTTATTTAATTTAACAATGGATAAATGTGTGATAAGTTATTGGTAACTCATAAACCTGGACAAAAATGGTTACTCATAAATGGAAAGCCTCATTGTTTATAAGTGATGATAAGTGATGATGCCAATAGGCATAATATTTCATATACATATATGCTGATGATGAATGAAATGATGAATTAACGTACTTACTATTTTTGGGAAAAAATAACACTTGGTACCCAACTACAAGGAAGGGTTATGTGTTTTGCGTATATGTTTGTATGTTTGTTATATCCTTTGTTACATCAGAAGATCTCAACCGCAGACAGAGTTCTATAATAAGAGATTAGATTTGTCTAGTCAATGTAATTCAATCTTATTCATGACACGACCCCCTAGTATAAAAAAAATCGCGTAATATGCGTTATGTTACAACCTCCCCTTTTTCCTGATTTGCAAGCGCCCATCCGTCGTCATAGAGTCCTTCCCCCCTTATTTCCTGTTTGAAGGCGTCATTTAAATATATATATATGACTCGTGGAGGTTCTCCACGGTTCGGTTCGCACGTTCCTTTCTGCCACGAACGTGCAAGATGTGGAATGAGCTTCCACCTGAGGTATTCCCGCAGGGCTATGACATGGGGTTCTTCAAGAGGGGTGTAAAAAGAGCTCTCCTTCAAAGCCGGCGATGCATTGGTGACTCCTCTGGTGTTGCAAATGTCCATAGGCGACTGACTACTTTCCATCAGGTAGCCCGTCTGCCTTATCATTAGGTTTAAGTATAAAATATATATGTCACTCTGCAAACTGAGTAGACTTTAATGATATGTCACATGTCACAATCCGTCAAGCCGTTTGGACTGTAGCGCGTTTCAAAGAAATGGGCATACATATGATATTTATTATACATACATACGCTCATAAATATTACCCGCCTTCTAGTGCAGTCGGGTAAATATACTTAAAAAAGTTAGGAAAGTTAAAAAAAACTAACCAAGACGCCAATAAACTTGTCCACGCTGCCCCAGCTGTCATTTCACTCGTCTAATCAGATGAGTCGGAATTTCCCACTCCCGCGCATTCAACTGAAAGTTTTACGCGCACAAACATTATTTTCATCACATTTTTAATCGGGCGCTTTCGTGTATTTGCGTCCTAAATCGAAGGCACTTGCTTGCACTTCACGAATTATGATATTGGTTAAATCAATACGTTTGTAAGCAAAACAGTCGTAATGCTTAAAAAGTATGTTTTGTTTGTGCCATCATTCGCTAAGTGGAAAAATGTTATTATTATTTTTTATTTACTCTAATGTCAAAAATGTTTACAAAATGATAGAACCAGAGAAGTTCGATCGGGAAGGTGTGTGAAGTGTTAAACAGTACTGGCGTATCGGTGGAAGGGTGTGGAAGCAACGCATCTGCGATCGACTTCAGATAAAACCCGTGTTCTATATGAAGTATGCGTACAGTGTCCATGGGCTGCAGCAACCACTTACCATCATGTGAACTGCATGCTCGTTTGCTGCTTTATTCTTGTAAATAAGTATAAATAATAAAGCGAAAAAAGGATCTTTTCAGAGTCCCTTTCCGTTTTGTTAAGTGTTTCTTGCAATGGTCCGGGCGCCGCCGGAAGGTTTCGTGCGACCAGGGAGTAACCATACCGTTGTGGACCATTTCCACTATATCCTGTCGTCAGAAACGTTAGAACGCTACATTTCTCGCATCCTCTCTAATGCTTCTGTGAATACGTTGTATATCCGTTTTGCTTGTATTCTGTTTTGATTTCGATTTGCGAACTTTTTGTTTATTGCATTGTCTGCTTACTCGAATATAATAATAAACTATAAAATTTTTACTAATTTGTTATACCTACGCAACGCATCTGTGATAGACTTCACATAGGACCCCTGTTCTATATGAAGTTACTTACAAATGTCCATGGGCGGCAGTAACCACTTACCATCAGGTGGGCTGCTTGCT
>DWNE01010759.1:0-10168 GCA_018249875.1 Cecropterus toxeus
GTTCCCAAGACGCTGGCAGCATTTCCTCTTTGAATGGCTATACCAATTCGTTGAGCGAAATGCGTGCCAGCTCTCGGGTCACCAGAAACTTATATCTACTAATAGATATAAACAAAATTATTAATAATTATTAATTCTTTTTCGTCCAGTCTACTTTTTGTCAGTTCTAATGTATTTGACGTTTAGGTTGCTATTAAGGTGTCGATTGATTATAAAAGATAAACGTAAGATAGAAACGATCTTGCAAAGAAACAAGTACTAAATCAACGTAAGGAAACATAAATCGTCAGCAATGGAAACAAGTAAAAAAGTAAATATGAAAACGTCCCATACAGATTTGTCGGCGCACAGCCGCCCGTAAGCAACTTGCGATAACCAGGTGCTGACGCGATCTCTTATAGAAAAATAATATTGTACTGTTTGTAGGTTTAGTATGTTTAAACAAACTTGTAAAATATTTTATAGATCAAGATTAGCGTAAATCATACTCTTATTATAAATGCGAAAGTTTGTGTGGATGTGTGTTTGTTACTCTTTCACACAAAAGCTACTGATTGGATTTGATGATATTTGACACATAGATAGTTAATGATCTGGAGTAACGCATATGATACTTTTTAAATGAATATTTAGAACATGATCCAAGCAGTCAATTCCAGTCCTTAAAACGCAAAGCTGTTAACTGATAACTGCACCAGAACTCCACTTTCTAGTTCTTTGTGTTCAACAGTAGAATGTTAAATCAAGTGAACTTGGCCGCCCTTCACCGAAACTCTAATATGTTAATAAGATACTACCGGGTAAATAATACTTTGATTACGACATTTTACGCTTATGTCTGTAGATTTCTACGAGAATCGCACGAAGTCGGTTGTAAATGTAGTGCATTCGCTCCCGGCGAGCCAGCAAAGCGGATGTTATATGGCTTTTGATCAGATTTGAGAATACACACCTGCGTCGTCGAGCACTTTATAAACGTATGCATTCTTAAAATACATCGCCCGTCGTTGCAAGCGCGGTTTTCGCCACGCGCAGGATTCGCGGACGGAATAAAATGCTATTTTTATGGTTGTAATGTACTAACGTTGAATTTTACGGTAGGTACGTTGACATTTTCCTTGTTTAGTTATGCAGTCAGATTTAGAATCTGAAGGTAATTTCGTAGCGCTTTAAATAAAAAAGTTCCTTTGACACGCACAATGCGAAAGCTTCGCATATCCTTCCTATTCCATTGACTATTTTTTATAAAAATAATAAAATTAAAACGTGTAGATTTTGTGGTTTAGTATATCCTGGCATTTTCTGAGAACGTAATGTATGCGTATTAAACCAATCTTTAAATTATCACTGTCGATCTACTTGTTCGGGATTGACCTAACCGATCGCAAGCAACTTTCGTATAGAAATAAAACAATGTATTATAGTAAATTTAGGGAACAAAGTTTAACACACATATACCAGACGGAGCCTTGCTAATTAAAAAAAACTATCTTTATTCCAGCAGTGAACCTAATGGCGTTTTCTATTACGTCTAACCGATTTAACCTGGGCTTCCACTTACCCGTCTGCTATTTAAATTTCCACGTGATTTAAAACATTACTTCCAGTGCAGAAGCGTTGTCGCCCACTGAGGCGCGATGAAGTTAGATCTCGTAAAGTTTTATCACCTAGCATTTTGCTCTGCTACTCAACAACTTCGATGTGTTGTCACATCTAGGGGTATTGATCTACTCGATAGAAATGTAATTTTATATCATTGAGCTATGTGATGAGTTTCATTAATTGGTCCGTATATTTTCTGACTTTGCATCTGAGACTACCATTCCAGTCCTCAGAAATTCAGGTTAAATCTTTATTTTATATGGAGTTGTTAACAGATTTATTCGCGATGAGTACTTGCCATCAGGTCGACAACATACTCGTCCACTACATTACTTCAATGTTACAAATACAGTAAAGTTTTCTTTCTGTAGCTGTATAGTTAATTATTATTTTTTTCAATTTCGTATATAGCATAAAACCGATTGCCAAATATTTGATCACAAAATTCAGTAACGAAAAAAGAATCCATTCGAATGTTTCCAAACGTTTGATCAGCAAACACGTTCGGAACAACAGGTATTGTCGCAATCATCAGCGAGGCGAGACAGCGCTCTGTCAATACTATTACAATACGAACAAACGTTTCAACTGACAGGAATGCCGGCACTTGACACCTGTGTATCTTCTATCACTCCAGCTGCTTTTGTACTACCAACCCTTTCATCTACAACATACGTGTTACTTCCTCTTGAACGTCCGTACATAAAAACGTCAGTGTCAATGCTAGAATAACAATAAAGGTTTAGTGAATAAACGGTTTTCGTATATTTGTTGTCATGGTCGGTACAAGCTACGATCATTTTGTGTACACGCCTCGTGTTATGACATTTGACATGCCAGGTGGTATTGTTAGATTTGAAAGCATTGAAAATGTCCTATTGTGAAACGGAATGAGGAATTTATGGTAATTTTCTAAATGTTAGGTATTTAAAAACATCTGCGTATAGAGATTCCAAGAATGAGAAACATTTGTACGTCATAAAATTATATTATTTATATAAAATGGTAAACGTTTTTTATGGTCAACATAAGTTAAATTGATAGTAAAAATAAATATCAATATAAAAATACATAGGAACAACACCTAGACTCACACGAAACCAATGATTTCGTTTGACAAACATTTCCTCTGAAGCAATTCTCGAAACATTTCGTTTGTAAAATATCTAAGAATTTTCCCTAACATGGCCATTTCCTTCGCGGCGGTCCGCACCGGAAGGGCGATAACATGAAGCCCCGTCGACATCGGATTCTTTCGATGACAGATTTCACGGGCCAGTTCTCCCACTCAGGAACCAGTTTAAAATTTGAAGAGATTACTTTTCGTTAAATCAATATAAAGTTCTTAGCCGCTCACCCGGTTGATTTTGTTACGAAACTGTTGGGCCACTGATTAACATATCGTTTTTAAACAAACTTTCCTATTGAATAATATCGAGCGCCTCATCGACTTCGCTTGTTGTATCAAATTAAAAGAAAATATTGTGCTTGAAATCGCTTAATGTTTACTTAGAGATTATTGTTAGACCGTTAAAATTTACATTGTACATCTCTGGTAGAATCGTGATAATTTCTTAGTAGTGTATTGTTAAATATTATGTGCATGGTTATAGTTTTTTTCTGGGAGCATTGCCGCCATATCTGTTTCTGTCTCGTAACAGCAGTGTCGAACGCTGCTGTGTTCTGTTTTAAAATGAGTGATGAGAAAGGTATACGTATCTGAGGCGTTCCAAATTATTTCTCAAGGGTAGCAACGCGACCTCAGGTATGTCTTGTATGCTCACTTGCTACTTTTAATCATAAAAAAGGCATGCTGTTGTAACAAATTAACTAAAGTGTTCTACTATCTCAACACTATTCAAAAATTAAAATTTCCTAACATCCTGGTGTTGAGATTACTCGTGACTCACATGTCATTGTAGCATGGCTCCACGATTTGATCACCTAAATAAAATACTATATACTTTAGCGTATTTACAATATTAATATACTTACGGATATAATCTGCCATATTTGACGCCTGTTGTTTTTTTATAAATTTCGTCTAAAAGTCCCTCTCAAAGCTCATCTTGCTTAAGCCTTCTGGCCCTCAAAGTTTCCATTTTCATTAATAATTCAATTTGATAACCATTACGTTGTTCAAATTTTCGCCCGCTAAGTGCCAACCCTTCACGATCCCGCATCATAAGTCAAATTCAACATTAATTCCATCACGCACTTTGATCTAGTCGAAAATCTGTTTAGCTCCAAACAACGATTCATTTACGAAGAGCCAGGGGATGATATTTTAATGGTCCCAAGACATATTAATCCTCGTTAAGTCGGATAAATTATTCACGTTACTTTTAGATTCTTTAGGTCAGCGTTCTGCAGGGAGTACACTTTGACTAACATTTTAAAATATTCATTTTTATGCACCGTTGAACTGCCAAGTGCTGCGACTATATACCTACTTTATACTATTTATAAACTGGTATTATGCCTTTACACTTTACAGAATATTATGTAATAAAAAGGTGTATTGATTTATTTCGTAATAACGTCAATATGAAAGCAAATATTTTTAAAATTACTGTTATCACTCCGTATGTAGATTTACCTGCGTATAGCAATTTTATTGTCATATATTTAAAAACTAGTGAAATAACATCATAAACTGGATTTCCTTAATGTGACTATTGGATCTAATGATATCTTATTTTTCTCTTTCGCAAACGTTGGGTGCTGTAATGAACTTAAATTTGTTTTAACCTTTTAAAATCGAATAACAGTAGCTGGGAGCCGAAGATTTGAAAAGTAAACGTCGTTATCCTCCCAAATTAGTTTTTTCAAGTCGCGGCTTAACTTAATCGGTATTTTTCTCCGTAAAAGCCTAGGTCTCTCCTATGTCAGCGTAATCTTTGGGTCGTTTTCGTGGAGCAATTTACATATAAAAAGCCCGAGAATTTCTTGTTTTAGCTTTCATCCTGTCTACAACCTACCTACCGTTCTGAAACAATTTCTTTTTATAATTTTATAGGACGTCTTTTGTTTTGAATTCTAACAGTAATTTAGTATTTTATGACAACGTTCAAAAATTATTTATTACTACTACGTGACATTTCAAAAGTAATTAAAATTTTGAATGATATTGTTCCCATTCGTCACTCTAGCCTTCAAATGCTTATTACAGCATTTGAAGGCTAGAGTGAGTAATCCTGAGTATAAAAAAACTTAATATTTATATTGCAAAACACGGTAGTGCTTTGCCAAATTTATTCTAGCAATGCACTAATAAGTTTATTTATTATAACATTTAGTAAATGTTCTTCTTTCCACGAATCAGAATATTACAATATCAATGGTAGCCGGTAGATCTATAAAACGCAGTTAAATGGTTCGCTGTAAAAGCATACAGGATAATTGGAGCAACTGGCCCGATAGTGAAAGTAACAGTGGCGGTTGACGCACGGGGCCCGCGGTTTCGGGTTACATCGACTGAATGATTTTATTGTCCGGCTCGTTCCATTAGCGTGATTGGCCCGCTCTACTGATGGCTCATTTCATTTTCATTTTCCACTCTATCGGTTAGTCGAATTTTATATCTTCTTTAACAGTGTTGGGTCTAATTGGGTCTTTAATTAATGGTTGAATTTAAAATTGGAAGCTTTTGTTCCGTTCCGGGTCACTGGGCAACAGTAGCAAAAGTGGAAAAGGTTTGGCGATGTTATAGAAACTGTAAAAAGTATTTTATTTGTAGAGTTATTCAAATTATTTTCGCATATACAATCTACGTTAGTATTTGGCACACTAGGTATAATGTGACGTTTTTGATACTCTAACATTGTAATAGCTTACCATAGTTTAGACATTATATATTCGCGATATCATGCAGAAGTACGATTACGATGCACGTATGCTCTGTTAAAATCTATAAGCAAATTTTGAGGAATTGCAATTGATGAAATTAGAGCTAGATCTTGATCAGTGTAGTTACTCAATACAGGTGATAACAAAGCCACAGCTGAGTCTAAAGTCAGCTGTGGCTTTGTTATCACACTTATCACTCGGCTAGTTCCAGCAACTTGAAACTAGCGAACTGGTCTGAGCAATAATGCTAATGGCGACTCCCTTGGCCATAATGCTGTTAACGTCTCGCTTGTGATGAATATCTTGGTTATTCAATTAGTGTTTCAGCGGATAAAGTTCATTGATAGAGTTAATGTTGGGAGTTCCACGAGATTTGGAAGCGGTCCTCTCTATATTCTGTGGTTCGTACTTTATCTTACTTCTACTTATTGCATTAGACGTTGTCTCAATATTACAATTACAACTACCAGTTGGTAGAACCAGTTTAGTTCGACTGGGGAGGTACCACCGCCAAAACCTATTCCTAGCGTAAAGTAGTTTTTGTGTTTCGATAGAAAGGTGTGGTTGACGGCTCACCGACATATAAAGCGACCATCTTATTCCTCTCGAGTAGAACGCAACTGTGATCGTCTTCAGGTATAACACCTGTTCTGTATGAAGTTGCTTACAAATGTCTGTGGTTGCCAAAATATTGTAGTCAAATGTTATTGTATGGATTAAATGATTCACTAAATTTTGTGCATTTATGTGCTATCTATATGGTAGATTGATACAACTATGTCATACAGTGCGTCTTTATTGACTTAAATTAAATTAATTAAATACATCATTTTAATATTCTTTCAACACCAAATGACCTGCAATTTCATCTGTCGCCTTCATTGCTATAAGCTCTAAGTTTGAATTTAAGAATTATGACGCTGAAAATCTCAGCCCGTTTCTCAATTACATTATTCTTAGAAACACTATCTGGTTGTTTAATCAAGCCCCAGCTGCGTCTTTGCTAATACTAAATAAACAATCTTGTTTTAGCAAGTTAGCTCTGAACTTGTATTGGACTAACAATGATGCTAATGGTTGTTTCGTTGTATGCAATTACACGTTGGAACTTGGTATTGCGCTGCTAATCAGCTTATTCAGTTAATCTTTCAGCATTTGCAACTCTTTGATTACATACATCTTGTAGTCCGAAGTACGTTACGTTACAGTAAACTTGGATTAAAGCCCGACTTATATTACTCTGCCCTCTGATACAACTTCTTTTATATTTTGTACTATAGTAGCAGTTTTACTTGATTGGTTAATTTAAATTTATTATTTCCTTTATTATATGCCTAATGTTCATGTTATAATAGGTAATATTTGTCTCGTTTCAACATTCAAGATTGTTGGCTATTGGGAATTCATTTCTAACGCCCACATGACTCATAAAATCGGGAGAACCACCAAGAAAAAAAAAGTAATTTATATCTCCAAGATATTATGAAAATCTTTATGTTTAGCGTGTTTATCATGCATTTATTCCGATCAAGTTTGTGCGCGGTTTCGCGGTTTATATGCTTGGTAACTGATCTACAAAGTTAAGCGACGTAATCAATGGTTGGAAATTGAATAGGTAACTTCTAGTTATAATATTTTTATGGTCTTTCCCAATTTAGTACATTTTTTTCTATTCCGGTTATTATAATAGTGTATTTAAGACCTAATAAATCTATTTTGAAAACGTCTGACTCTAGTTTGCAACTATCCTTTCCTCCACTTATATACTTTAGTGAAGAATGGTACATATTTACAGGGTAATAGAATCAGTATAGCTATCACCACCCTTTTCTGGCATGCAGCAATTCGGTTTCTAGAGAAAAGTTCCCGGGTCACGTTCATATTAGACACCTACCTTAGTTCTAGGGAGGAACAATGCATCTGTGATTGACTTCTGATAGAACTCATGTTTTTTTTTATAAATATGAAGTAGCAAACGAGCAAGCAGCACACCTGATGGTAAGTGGTTACCGCCGCCCATGGACGTTTGTAAGCAATTTCATATAGGACAGGAGTTCTATATGAAGTCGACCACAGATGCGTTGCTACTCCTGAGGACTGGGATGATCCCGACATATAAAAGTGAGCCGGCAACCACACCCTTCCACCGAAACGCAAGAAGTGCTTCACGCTAGAGATAGGTGTGGCGATGGTACTTCCCCGGTAGAACTACGTTGGTTATACCACCTGTTAAATATATATGTTATACATATACGTGGTTACTTTCAAATGTATATAATGTATTACTTTTGCCGTAATCATGATCCATGTAACTGAGTCGAAATATCACCAAAGAGAAATTCAAAAACCGCATACCGTAACATATTAAAATGCTTACAGATGTCCGTGATCACTTACCACCAGGTGTATGCTCGTTTGCTATTTCAATCTGATATTAGTATATGTAAATACTTACTACAGACCTCTCCCAGCTATGGGGCGAGGCCCACGCCTACTAGAAAATATTAATTAATTTTAATATAATACCAGCACCATCGACATTTTGAATTTTCCAGTCCAATAAGCATAATAATTTCGTTCCTGTTGGAATTAATCTCGCCAAGCCTTCATAAGTCGGTGACTGCTGCCGCCATATTTCAAGGGCTCGTTTTAATCCCCCGATCCCCCTGCAAGGACATGGCATAATTGCACCATAAAGCATGGAATATAGTGCTGATAGAAGCAATTTGTCTTTTATTGATTGTAATGATTCTGAGACACCATTAATAAGATGCTTTATGTTGCTCTATTAATGTTGTGCAGTTGGAGTTATTGTTACTTAAGGGTTTTCCTAATTATATTATGATAAGTTTAAATCGAGTTTGACAAATCAAAAATTAACAGTAAGTATCCAACTGTTAAATTGTTTATTTGTTTAGAATTTGGAATTTGCAAGTTCATTATAGCTACAATGTTTTGTATTAAGACTAGTAAATTTATATTAAAATAACATTAAAAATAAGACACAAGTTACTACCTTAACGACATTTTTATCAACTAATGCTCACAATTTATTTTCTTTGGATTGCGTAAAATAATAATGCGCTACCTTGAAGTGGTAATCATCAGCGGAGTCAGATAGAATCCAGTATGCAAAGTTACAGCTCAATTCGTCCGCAGTGAGTGGTTTAAAATTACTAACAACATGAAGCATACATACATACATAAATAAAAATGTGACATTAAATATAAGGTCGTAAATACATTATTTCCTTCATTAGTAATTGTTTTAAATACTAAATGGTTAAGTTAATACAAAGTTATTTGGTATGACTATATAGTAACATGGAATTAATCACCAGAATAATTATATGTACCGTATACTTCAAAGTATAATAAATTATTAATATAGTGATATACCACTTTATTAAATGTGTGTTTTACACTTTATTACAGGTATTATCAACCACATGTAGAGCTCCTGTCATTGCCAATTAGATATCAATGTGTATCAGTAACCATCTGATACTAGTGCCATCAGGTGGTACGCTGGTTCGACACTAATTTAGCGACACTATAGTCGCGTAACGGAACTAACTCATGACGGAAACAGAGATTATACAAACTAAATTATATGACATATCATAATGATTATTTACTATAAGTGTGTATAAAAATACAAATATATATCTAATAAATATTTTCAAAATCATCACAAATGTGTTTCCAGATAACAAACCAGTTATTTATGGTTTTGCATATCCCTCAAGACATTTGCAAGGGGCGAAGTTCGTAGCATTCACATATTAAACAGAATACTCGTCAGGGTAAACATGCCTAAACTGGTCCTGAATCCATTAAACCCCATTGAAAACACTAAATATCTTCTAAACTAACCCATTATAAATTCAATTACGCTAAGACGCTGACAATTTAAGCGGGTGGCGCGGGGTGTATCTAAACATATTGCGAGCCACTTGGGCGCTTGGGTGAGTCGGGGTAATGCGACCCGGCCAGCCCTTTATGGTAAAACAACGGGACAAGGTAAACTACGGACTTAGATGCAATTTATTACTAGGTCTGGTGACGACTTGGAACTTCAGAGATGTTTCCGAGCAAGTGAGGAAGTTTAATTCCTACGTAAGTTATAGACCTACAATAATAATTTTGTGGAAGTCCAATTGTCTGTCAGCGCTTGAAGAATAATTTTGTAGTTATACTTTAGAATCGTTGTGATTTGAATCTCAATGAAACGAAAATGTGTCACGATAAAGAAAACACACATAAATGTATAGAATTAGATCGGCGAGAAAATGATTTAGAAAATTATAATTAGACGGGATACATATATCAAATACAAGAGATAGCCCTACAAACCCATAAACTTATAAACTTTATTTCTTTATAATATGTAGTGTAGATAAGCAAGCGGTGAAGTGATGTCGGATTGATATAGTGTAAAGGGCAATTTTAATCTTCATTAAATGTCTAAGCTAACTAACATATTTATTTGGATAAGGATTAATACTGAACTAAATAAAATAGCTTTGAAGATAACGTAATGTTTTTAATTAATAATTAGAACATAAAAGTGGTTATTGTAAGTCAACCGTAAGAGTTAGATATATGCTGTCGCGGACTTATTTGTAGGTATTATTAAAATCTACAACTTTTCTCTAGAGCTCAATCATGTATCTGTTACCGTTAAAGCAGCGTTCGCAAGAAATGTCCTCATTTG
>DWNE01010760.1:0-10168 GCA_018249875.1 Cecropterus toxeus
GTAGAAAGTAGAAAGTAAACATGCAGTCAACCTGAGGGTAAGTGGTTACTGCCGCCCATACACATCTAAAAGCAAATTCATATAGAACAAGGGTTCCATCAGAAGTCTATCTCAAATGCTTTGTCATTTCCGAGGAATAAAAAGGTCACTTCTCATATAAGTGAGCGGGCAACCACACCGTTCCACCGCAACGAACCGCTTCACGTTAGAAATAGGTGTGACTGTGGTACCTCTCCTAGGGATGTGAAAAATAAATCGATTCGTTGACCATAAATAATCGATTTTACACCATACTTTCGATTTTTTTTGCCGTAGCTTTGAATTACTAAAAAAATATTTATTTAATAGTTTCACGTTCTTTTGAAATTTAAACTGAAGCCCTATAATAGAATTACTTGCAACGCCATCTAGTGCCTAATAACGCCACCTAGTATGGTGTTTTGCATAAAATATGTCAAATAAATGAATAAAAAGTATTTGGGAGGATAACTTTGTGATAAAAAATAATAATAAATCGATTTAAAAAAACGTTTTTTTTTTAAACACATCGATTTTTGGAAAATGTTCGATTAAAATCGATTAATATAAAAATCGATTTGTGCCCAGCCAAGTCACATCCCTAGCCTCTCGGGTCGAACTACACTGGTTCTACCTCCTATGTTTGTCACCGTGTGCAATATCTTTTTCTGGTTTCTGGTTTTCAGAAAAATAATATAATCTGAGTACAATAAGTATATTGTAATTCTCATTATACGTTAGGGCGCGATAAGGTCATAATGTTATCAAAATCGCTGCAAACTTTGTTGCATCGTTCATACTAATTGCTGAAGTATAATTTAAGGGTAAGCTATTTGTTTGATAAATAAATATTTTTTCTTCGGTGTATTGGTACCATGGAATCAGTACTAAACGAGTCACATCGTTAAAAAGTTAAAACAAAAAACCCGACTACTTAAAACGATTTTTCTGTTCATAATGATACATATATTTAATTTAACGCTTATAAGAGTTTTAGCCAAAATAGTCAAGTAAAATAATTACAATACATATATTTTTGGATAGGTCGATTTATTAGCTTTCATTTGATATTGTCGTTATAGTAAAAAAATCGTCCCTCCCCCTTTTTCCTCTAGTTCCAGGCGCCATTTTTATAAATTATATAACCTATGTCACTCTGCAAACAGAGACGATTCTAATGATATGTCACAATCCGTCAAGCCGTTTGGGCTGTAGCGCGTGCCAAAGAAACAGACATACATACAAACATACATACATACGCTCGAAAAACATTACCCTCCTTCTGACGCAGTGCGCCAGGCGCCTGAAAATAGAGGAAAAAGGCGTGGGACGAATTTTTTTACTACTACGACAATATGGGTATCAAATGAAAGCTAATAAATAGACCAATCTAAAAATATATATATTGTAATACTTTTACTTCACTTATTTACAAAAACTGATATAAGCGTGAAATTAAACATATACCTATCATTACGAACACAAAGTTCATTCAAGCAGTCGGGTTTTTTTCTTTTAATGTTTTTAACGATGTTACTAGTTATTTAATGGACGTACGGAACCCTTTTGTTGCGAATCATATTTGCACTTGGCCGGTTTAATTCGAATAATGTTTAACTAACCCTTAACAACACAATTCCTGTCGAGAGAGAACTTCTAGTATATTCAGTATCCGTGGAGCACTTGCACAATTCATGCCAATCGGAATTTTAGTGAAAATGAATCTGCGATATTGTGTCTACGCTATATTTTTCATATTCACATTGGCTTCTGCTGATAAAAGCTTTGTTATTATAACGGATACGACCGCGTCTATGAAGGATGAAGTCATAATTTTGAAGAATCACATCAGTTCTGTTGTAAAATCTTTAAAAAAGTCATCTGATACATGGAATTACATACACGTGCCATTCGCTGATCCCGGTGAGTTGTGTCATCTAGACCAATATATAAAAATGAGATGGTGTGTATCTGTTTGGAACTCAATCACGCTAGAACTACTGGTCCGATTTACATGAAATTTTGCATGGACGTAGCTTATTTACCTGGTCAACTTATAGGTTATTTTTTATTTTGACATTTTGCACTATATCAAGATAGCGACTATTTTTTTGTCCCATAGCGAAAGACGGATACTTCAGTTAGTATACGATAGATGACAATCACTTCGGTGTGCGGATACGAGTACCTATTAAAACGTGATGACTTTACTGCACGTCATCACTTACATTGGCTTTTATATAATGTACTTAATTTGTACACTTTTTGTACCATTGTATAAAAATGGTAAAGATTACTTGATATTACCAAATAAGCAGACAATCTGATTTTATTAACACCATGTTAATTTCAATAGCTAAGACAAATCAGTCACCAATGCTGCCTTTAATATAAAGCTATTCTAGTGTGGACTTTTTTTACATACATACATACTAATATATTACATTACACGTGCGGCAAAACAAATATTTAGTAAAATATTGTATGCCCGGTTGCCGGGTGTAGTGGAAACGTTCCACGCTAAAGTGTACCGTTGTCCATTGCACCCGCTTATTATTTTTCCGCTAAACTAGCATCTTACGTTTTTGATGAGCCTATGTCATCATTATTGTTTTTTTATAAGATTCAACAAGGATCATGCAATCCACCTGATGGTAAGTAGCTATTGCCGCCTGTGGACATCTATAAGCATCTTCTATAGATCAGAGGTTCTATCTTGTAGCTTCTCTCAAGTACTGATATTATCACCTCATATGAGAATGACCAATGATATGATGAATATTGTAGTCCTGATATTTTTTTTTCATATTGGCACAAGCGCAGTAAAAAATTACTAAAGATAAAATTAATTCAAATATTCTTTTCAAACACGCAACAGACGTCGGAATACCAGTTATATCTTCTTCACCTGAAGGAATCATAAATTCATTAAACGATGTAGAAGTAACCGGTGGCCACGACTGCCCAGAAAACTCTTTGGCGGCTATCGAAAAGGGTCTGGAAGTGAGCCATAATTATTCAAATTTATACGTCTTCACCGATGCTCCGGCGAAAGATTATAACAAATTACGATCCATTCAAACGTTATGCCGGCAGCGTCAATCACAGGTAAACTATTTTATAGATACCTATAATTATATAGATATGTATATTTTTGATGACCCGCGTGGCGATGCGGTCAACATACCGGTTTGACACGCAGTGGGTCCCGGGTTTGATCTCGAGCGAGATAGAAATGTGAATTATGAGTTTAGATTTATGTTCTGGGTCTGGGTGTTTGTGTATTCGTCTTTGTGTATCCATGGCGCCCGGGACACAGGAGAAAAACCTACTGTGGGGCTATGAGTGTAGAAAGCATTTACGTTTACTTCCATGTTATTAAACAACATAATATATAATTATATAGTTGCTAATTATAAACATTTTATAGGTGACAACGTTCTTAAGCGGCGAATGTTCAGATGAACCGGCAAATAACGTGAACGTTTATTATGAAATAGCCAAGTCTTGTTCTGGATCCGTATTCCGTTTGGATATAATACATTTAAGACAAGTAAGTAACTTAAATATTATTCATAAAAAATGGGATTTGAGAGAACTCCAAGGGACACCCGAGGATAGTAGGGAATGCATTGCAACTGCTCAAACCTAAGTTAAAATTTCTCATGAAGTGTATTTACCTCACTTCCTCATGAAGTGTATACGACATTACTCTACACCTAAGACATTACTGCACCTTTGAAACCAAATTAATTGAGTACCTACCTATTTTACAAATATTATAAATTAGAAATCGGCTTGACGATGATACCTTCAAAGTCGAAGAACCAACTCTACTACTTTCTTAAGCACCTAATCAAAAGTAAAGGTCTATGTAAAAATAATCTGATATAATTGTTTATTTCAGGTATTCATATACATGAAAGAAATGATTCAAGTAGACTGGAGCAAAATCCAAACGCATAAAGAATTTTTCGGCAGTAAACAGTTCAATGTAAGTTATTCTTTTTGCAAGAAAGAAAATAGTTTATTATTTTTAACCGACTTCCCAAAGAAAAGAGTTTAAGAGAGAGAAGAAAGAGATTAGTCACGTTAATTATTGAATTGAAGCTTCTTTAGAATCGTTGTGATTTGAAACACGATGAAACGATGTGTTACGAAAGCAGTTGTTGACGCTCTAACTAGATGGCGTTATACCCCTTTCTACCCTTTTCCTAAATTATGCTAACGATTTTACTACGTAGTCTATGTAAGCAAAATGTCAATGACGCAGTGTACCTGAAAATATATAATATGTTAGAAAACAAATATTTACACAATAACTTATTCAAAATCCATTTAAAGGCAGACATATATTACTAGATGTATGTCTTTATAAAGTATTTCTTCACGCACTTTGAAGAAAATACCCGTAGAAGATAAGATTTTTTGTGAACTTTAATATACATGACGTTTTGTTTCAGTTCAAAGTAGATGCATACACGAGAGATATCATGTTAGCTGTATCAGGAGATTATCCAGAAATAAAAATAACGAATGACGCTGAGAAAAGCCAACATGAAGTAATCATGGACACAAGGCGTGCTCTGGTAAGATTGAAATTACTACCATATACCTACGTATGTTTTTTACGTATACTAGCAGACCCGTGCCCACTTTGTTGGACATTAAAAATATTGGTTGTACCTAGAAATCCAGATACTAAGTTTCTTGGAGCTAGCTTAAAAATTGACTAACTTTCATAGACACTTTTAAGCCCTATTTAATCCCCTTAGGGGTTAAATTTCTAAAAATCCTTTCTTTTCGCTCACTTACACCATGAAAGGAACCCTTGTACCAAATTTTAGGGTTCTAGGTACAGTAGTTTCGGCTGTGCGTTGATATATAATTCAGTGAGTCGGAATTGCCTTTTATATATATAGATATATATATTGAAGTAGCAAACGAGCATGCAGTCCACCTGATGATAAGTGGTCACTGCCGGATCTATAAGAGACTTCATTTAGAATAAGGGTTGCAAAGTCAATTACAGATGCGTTGGTACTCCCGAGGAGTACGAAAGTCGTATTAAAGGGAACCGATAACCGAAAGAATTGCTTCACCTTTGAAATACATGAAGCAGACAGTCCGTCTGATGGTAAGTGACTACTGCCGCCCATGCATATGATAGAAACTTCATGCAAAACAGGGGTTCTATCTGAAGTTAATCACAGAAACGTGGCTCCACCCGCGAATAGAGATGATCTCCGCCGTTTTCGCCTCATATAAAAATGAGCCCGCAATAACAACTACAACCTTCCACCGAAACGCAGGAACTGCTTCATGCTAGAAATAGGTGTGGTGGTGACCTCCCAGGTCGAACTATACTCGTTCTACCACCTTCCATAGATTTAAGGATTCTCAAATCTTTGGAATCTCAATTAAATATCAAAATTTGTTGCTTCTTATTAGGTAATACGTTTAGTGCAACCTGATTCGGGCCAATATACAGCTGAAATACGGAGCAGAGGATCTTCTCTAGTCACCTTTTATATGTGGCGGGTTCTGAAATTCCGTTACGGATTTTCGACCAAAAGACCCAGAAGTCTTAACGAGACAAGCAGTAGGCCGCTTCCAGGTACCTATGTAATAATTATTACAATACCGTTGTAACTTTTATTTTTACCAGAATGCAACAGAAGGGCGATATTTTCCAAATTACCTTTCCGCGCTAAGTTTGCCGATCAAAAGAATGCGCCTCCCCCCTCACAACCAACTACCGCACCTCTCAGTCGCCCTAAAATGTGCTTAAAGTATCGAAGGCAACGTAATCGCCCTAAACGCGTGAAATTATTACTTATACTGCAACTTAATATTGCTCAGTTTTCGCCATATTTGTTTGTTTTATTTCCGTATTAGACCTATGGGTAAAGGGAAAACTTTGCGAAGTGATTGTCGTTATATTGTGTTAAAGGTTATGACGTTATTGTAAAATGAGAAAAAAACTGTTCATTCATAATACCGTAATATGTGAACAAAAGGGATTTAATTTCATTATTTTTTATAATAAAAATGTATCTAATCTGTAACAACGTAAAATAAATATTTACCAAACTAGTTTTTTGCTGACGCTACTTCATGAATGACGTCACGTCGACAGCGGCAAACTTAGAAATGACGAAATTTTACACATTTCCTCAGTGCCATAGCGTAGGAGGTCAAAGTGGGGCATGGCGACGAAATCTCTTTATTTTCTTTTCATATACATCAAATTACATACATACAGTATTATCGACACCTATTTCTAACAAATATTTTTTTGTACATTAACAGATTCGACAAGTTATGTAATGATCGAAATGACCGACTCCACTATCGAAATGTTTCTATTGGAAATACGAATTGATGATAGAAAAGTAGTTCTCGACCTGGAAATTGTGGACTATGAAAAGGGACTTTACATTGGCCAGTTCTCTTTCGAAGCTAACAAACAAATTCTGATTTGTGTAAGTTTTACACTATATAGGTATATTTTTCTTAGCTATTAACAAATGAAGTCCAGAAACTGCGAATGTGTAGAGACAAATTGCATGCACGTATTTAAGTTGAAATATAAACATAATTCGACAATACACAAATATAAAAAGAGGGTAGACCTCGATAGCCGAAATGCTTTTTAAATTTAGAATTCTAACAAGAAGTCAAAACGAAGAATATTTATGAAGTGGAACTTCTTTAGAATCGATGTACATGAAACGAAAACACGTTACAAAAGCCGTTGTCATAACGACAACTTACTGGCGCTATACTTTTTTCTTGATCACGGTATTTTACTTCGTAAATTGTAGAAGACCTCAACCTTAGTCGATGCGAAATAATAATTAATAAGTTTTACTTCTGCCGTGTGTGGATTGCACACACATATATAACAAGTTTTATATAGCAGAAATAAATATGACATTACCTTTTTACTTATTATATGAAAACATGATATCATTCTAATTTGTTTCGTTTAACTTTTCAGGCATACGGACGAGAAAAGAGCACTTTTGAGGTTATTAAGGGATTAATAACAATCTCTACTCAACAATTAGGTAAGTATTTCATCTTATTTTATAAATCAATTTATTTTGTTACATTAAATACATTGCTTCTTTGAAAAAACTGTCTGCATAATTGAGTCGCGGGTTTTATTAGTACTGATGTAAAATTACAGTTACTGAATTTTATATTTAGATTTGGTTTACCATTTTTTTGGTCTACAATTTAGATTTGTCGTTTATTTCTTCCATTTGTAAATGGCTGATTGGCGAGATTAGAGATAATCGGATAGATATGAGAATAATCGGTTGATGATGACATTTGCTTTAAGCCTGAATCTATTAAAAACTTTACTTTTGTTTATATAACAACATTGAATATATCCATACAGTCCACCAAATGGTAAATAGCCGTTGTCGTCCATGGATATCTGCGCCTAATTACCCCAGATAAGATCAGGGTCTACATTAAGGTTGGCGACAGATGCGTCGCTACTTAGGATCAAATGAAACGCCTCGGACAAGCAGGGGCGGATCCTGACTTTGTGGGGCCCTGAGCTAAAACTACTCGGAGGCGCCTTTTCTCTATAGTGTATAGGTACTTATCAGAAAAAGACTCGGCTGATATTTTTTTTTCGTACACGTAACGCCTTAATTACGATTCGTCTCTTATTATTTTAACAGGGCTGGGGGCCCCCTGTATCCACGGGGTCCTGGGCTGAAGCCCAAAAAGTCCATAGGTAGATCCGCCCCTGCGGACAAATATGTCTTACCACAACCTTCAGACGGAAACACAGCAGCGTTTAACACTGCTGTTATCGAATCACAAAGGATTATTTATGTACCTCTTGCAGTTTCAACAAGCCCGTCAAATGCAAAAGTGGAAATGATAGAACTGGAATCAACTTTAGTAGATTTCATGAAAAGTCTAACCGTGTACTGTAAGGTGACTGGAGAACCTAAACCAGATATTTGGTGGGAGGATGAAAACGGTAACCAAATAAATTCTGAGGTAATATATCTTTTTTTTAAGTATGAAGTAGCAAACGAACATACAGTCCACCTGATGGTAAGTAGTTACCGCGACCTATGGACAGATGTCCAGTTGCTTACCGATGTAAGCAACTTTACATATAACAGGGGTTCTATCTGAAGTCGATCACAGATGCGTAGCTACTTCCGATGACTAAGATGGTCACCCTTCTACCGAAACACAAGAACTGCTTCACGCTAAAAATATGTGTAGGGGTAGTACTTTCCTGGTCGAACTGCATTGGGTCTGCCACCTAGCTGGGACGCATTTTATAAATACAAAGATAATTGATAAAATATAATAAACAAAGATAGTCGCCATTCTTAAGTTTCCGATTCCGATTTCCGATATAAAATAAAAAGTTAGTAATACAAATCTAATCTACTCTAAATGGAACAGATTTTCTATAATATAAGAATTGAATAACTTACATAATATTAGTATACGCCTAATATTTTAGCCTTCAAGAAAAGTTTATTGTAACGCAGGAAAGTTAATAATTGTGTTTTAGCAGCTTTCTACAATTTATTGTACAGCAACGACAACAACATTATTTATATTTACAGTCCTATACTAGGATTTTCCTGTAAGTGGGTTGAACAGAACCCATACATGAGTATATAGGTAAACAAATCTACTGCGTATTCACCAGTATAGTGACCGCTTTGTCACGCGGGTCGTCTACTACTTATAATATTTATACTTAAAACATACTTTTAGGATGCTCTGCTGGAAATGCCGTCCACTTACATCAGCTATGCCACGATCAACAATGCGACCACTAATTCAACCATATACTGCAAATCCAAAAACGATGGAGAAGAAAGTTCTATGTCAATGGAATTATTCGTTCATCGCGATTATGTTTTCGAATTCTTGAAATATCCATCAGGTATTTGTGAATTGTGATATTGCGTATTTTTTTTTTTTGTTTTATTCATCAGTTATTCAAGGTTCATGATTGGATATCCTACTTAAAAAGGAATATTTTTAGCTACACATTTTGTAAAGAGTTTTTATTTTTCTGTGCGTGTTGTATATGACTTATAGAATCAACAATTCCCTACCTATATCATAGATTGATTCACTATGCCCTTCGTAGACATTAATAGAAACAGAAGTTGGTTTTCTAAGCCAATAGTCTAATGTTAAAGTTTTACAAAATTTTTAAAAACATTTTGTTTGCCTCAATATTTTCCAGTAATTATAATAATTAATAATTAATTATTATATTATTATTGCGTATTTATTGTCTTCGTAAGATTCGCACTAATTTAAGGATGGATTTTCTATGTTGATAATAACATCCTTATACGATCCTTTTAAATAAAATTAACTATACTATTCCCTAGATACAACGATTGAATACGGTAGCGAAGGAAAACTGTATTGCGAAGCAAGAACTTACCCAGAAGCGAATTTAGCATGGTACCACAACGGTTCCAAAATAGAATCAAATGAAAACTTGGAAATTGTTCCCGAAGAAAATGTCTTAATAATCAAAAGTATGACTCTTGAAGACTCCGGAGAATACAAATGTGAAGCAGTGAATGAAGTCGAAACGCAAGCGCGTACAGCTATCGTGGATATTTCAGGATTAGGTAGGTGGATGTTTGAAAAAGTAATACCTATTCATATCTTTAAACGATGAATTGCTGTGGTTAACGAATAAGTGTTAGTAGGAATTTCTTACTGAAATGCAGATGTCTTTACGGAGGATAAAATAGGCTACTTTTAAGTACATCATAATATTTATTAGCTATTAAAATATTTAAAATAACGTTTACTTTCAGAGGCCCCTTCAATTGACATAACCGAGTCTGAATATATTTTAAAACCTGGTGACAGTCTGGAAGTGGAATGCAAGTGAGTTACCATTTTATTACCATTATTTTTATAATTATGATTTATATCTACATTATTTGCAACCATATACTCGCTGTTGAAGAAGGAATTTAACTTATTTTTACCGACTTCCAAAAAGGAGGAGGTACTCAATTCGTCTGTATTTTTTTTTTTTCTTTTTTTTTATGTTTGATACATCGAAAGTGGTAGTAAAAGTGGACCGATTTTGATAAATTTTTTTTTATTCGAAAGG
>DWNE01010761.1:0-10168 GCA_018249875.1 Cecropterus toxeus
CAGTATCTATCACATCCAGCGCTGTTTGGACCCGTGGGGATTATGTTCGATCTTTTCGCAATACTTAGGCAGCGATTCTCAAACTTTTCAAATTTATTAACATTAAAAAATGCCCATCAAAAATATGAATCATACTAGGATTGAGAGCAGACAAAATATTTTTAATAGAAATAGCAACCTGGCCTTATCAATAGTTCCAATATACATATTCTGAAATTAAATCCACTAGGATACACCTGATATCCGAACCTGCAAGGCAATTTATAAGTATCTGTGAGGATTACACTGATTATTACAAAAGCGACAATAAATATATATATATTGTTTTAATATTGAATTGTAATTCATTTACTATTTTCATATATTTGCAAGTCTTACTTGTGTTTCACTTTTTATATGTTGAGGATAACGGCTTTGCACTGTTCACTTTGAGTAATTCTGCCTTACAAGGCAAACAATTTGAACGCCGGCTGCTAAAGTACTAATATCATGGTACAAAAACATCCCCGGAACCACAACATTGTTTCGGTATTATCATTTATGCTAAAAACTAAGGGTTCCTGTTTCTTTGAAATTACAATAATTGGTCATATTTTAATCTCATACGCTTATGATTTTTCGACCATATAACAAAGTGGTTTAAAAAGAACCGAACTTTAAATTGCGGCAAATTGAGTGAAATACCTGAAACTACTTTAATTTATTGCCTAGCTAAATAAACGTTATGATTTCGTCAAAGAAAATGAGAAATATAAAGTACCTTTAATGCCTTAGCACTTTAAGTAATGCCTTACATACAAACATAATTATTTTATTTATTCTCACTGCATTATATGCAGATTAAAAATCAATTATTTATCGCTTTAACGGCGTAGGAAGAAATTATGAAGAAATAACAAATACATTATTAAGGCTGATGATTAAAACGACATTGAGTCGCTTTTAACTGTAGAATATAACATCAAATTAAGATAGTGACAAACTTAACTATTAAACCTGTAATATAAATCATAGTGCGTGATACAAGTATTCACTACGTTACTTCTTATATTTTTTCCGAAATGTAACATTTCCTAGAAAAGGTGTAATGTAATAAAATTTTGGCATACCGCATGAAACAAGAACAGCTCCATGTAGTGATGATATGCCGAGAACGTGGACGGAATAAATTTTTGGTCATAGAAACCATTTTCAATTTCACGGCTCAATCTTTGTGTGCTCGGGGTGAATATATAAAAGGGCATTCGTTGGTGTCAACAAAGTGTAATGGTTTCGTGCTAGCGCGAGTTTGATCTATAGGTTACATTCAGATCGTTTTCAATTTGAAAAAACTGCTTTTATTGCTCAGTGCAACCTGTTCGCAGGAATTAGTTTCAATTTATGATGCTTCGGTGATTATTTTATATAGTGTTATTTCATTATGTATATTTATTGACCTTCTGCTCAGCAGATTTCCCCTCATATGGTGAGCGTTTAATGCTGCAGCCCACCGTATTGGTCAAGTGTAAACTGAAGATTTCATACGCCCTTAAGAATAGTAGTTAAGAATAGTACCAAGGTCCGAAATCTGCGTATCTTTGATTTTTCAAAGACATGTGTGTTATACATTAATTATTAGCGTGGTAGCCTAAATATTTCATTCGTAAACGAGACCCACACTTGGTAGTGTTAGTGTAGTGGGTTCATGACAAAATAATTAGTAAGTAATAAGGTAATTATAAGTTGCCGAAAAAACTATATAATAATTAGGCAGAAGTGGGCTCAAAACGAAAAACAACGCTATAATTAGGCAGTAGTGGGTTGAGGAAGAAAAAGTACACAATTATTAGGCAGTAGTGGGTTGACGACGAAAAAGTAGACAGTCATTAGGCAGTAGTGAGTTTCAGAGAGAGTCCTGAACGGGGAACCTCTGGCGTTCCAATATAGACGAGTAGAGCGCCGCAGTTAAGGTTTTGTCGGTATTCTGACGTCCTCTGGGCAACAGTGAGTCCGACACTACCCACTCCTGTCATCGCGGCCGAGACCGCAATGACAGGAATGGGTGTGCGTAAAGGCATTCCCCTGCGGAAAAAAAGGCAGTAGTGAGTTGACGATGTAAAGCTGTACAGTAATTGGTGTAAGTCGTGGGTTGTGGCGAAAAACTGTAAAGTGTTTAACCATTCGTGCGTTGCCGACGAGAAATTATACAGCATTTAGGCAGTAGTGGGATAATAAAACCCTACACAGTAATTAGGCAGAAGTAACTTGTTATCAAAAAAATACACTACAATGTTGTGTTCGATAATGAAGTACCTTTTCCATTGTGTGCTACAAAGTTGTGTTTCCTCCACAACTTTTTACTTTCTTAAACGAAACATCGATCAATGTCTTCTATCGCTACGTTAGTGCAAATCTATTTCGATGTTGAACTTACATTTACTTGTTCGTTTACGAGTTGTCGTTTGTTGGTGTTTGTTATTCTTACACACTCTAAATTCTATATTTGTCAATGAAAAATTACGTTCACGGGTGTTAAGAAAAATGGGAGAGTATCAATGTTCGGGGCATGGGCAGGGAGCGTTATGACAAATTATTTAAGAACGTGTACAAGGGGACGTGGCTATTATGGGGATGATTGATCGCGATATCCTTACATACGTTTGCTTTTTAATCGTTTCTCAAGTCAACACTATTTTTATTATATGTTGGATAACTTACGAGACCGTTTTTTTGTATAAATTTGAAATAACGAGCATTTAGTTCATCTGGTGGGAAGTGGTCACTGTCGTCCATTGATATATGTAAGCAACTTCATAGAAAACAATTCTACCTTCTATCTGAAGGCCATCACAGGTGTGTTGCTATTTCCGCGGACTAAGATGAAGTCACCTCACATAAAGTGCGCCGGCTACCACGTACTTTTAATTTAGTATATTTTTTAAAGTGTTAAGATTTTTAAAAAGAAAAAAATACGTTCTATATAATATTAACATGAGTTAATTACGAAACGGTTAAGATATAATAAAAATAAATTGGTAAAAATATGAATAAGTAATTATTAAAAATATATTTAACTAGAAATACATGCGTACATTTTTTTGCCACGATTTTAACAGACATATAATGGGTAAATAATTGAAATAATAAATTTATAAAAAATACAAAACAGAGTAAAAATAATAGATTAATAAAAATAAATATGATTTTCATAGAAGTTATTAAAGAACGTGTACTTAAGGACGTGGTAGTTTTACGGATGATTGATCGTGCTGATGTCCTACTAACATACAACATGTTTACTTTTTTATTTCTCAAGTCAACACTTGTGTTTGAATATTATGTTACTGGTACAATTCGTAAGTAAGGTCGCTGAATTATTAAAATATTATTTATACAATAAAATACGTAAGCCTATAAAATTATCATATAACTAACTCTCAGAGCTTATTTTATAGTCTGTAATTAATTTTAATAAAATTATATTAAAATGGATAAACTTATTATTTTATTGATTTTACTTTGAATAATCTTAAACATTCAGATTTATTAAGAGCTCATTCTTTTGCAAATTGTTTGTTAGTAAATTCAAAGTTTGTATGAAAAAAAATTTAATGTCTTTATTTTGCATAGGCACGGCCAATTATTGATTATCAGTTACGATAGTTTTTTTTTACACTACCATCAGGTACGAAATACATTGAGTACCTCAATAGAGAAGTTCCGGCAATAATCCAGCAGGTAAAAATTTCAAACTTTCCACGATTTAAAAAATTAAAATGTATCAAAGCCATAGGTAATGATTTATACGAAAAGTAGTACGTAAGCATATTTAAATATATTGTAATGTATGTCGCGTTGTGATAAGTATATGTAGACAGGACCGTTAGCATTCGCGAGCACCTATAGTCCTATACAGTCGTTTCCGTATATACGTGGGGTATCCATCATCTTTATATCGGGCCAGTTATGACAGCCCCGTAAAGGTTGTTATGGATATTAGGCAAATTAACAACAGTTTTTGATACTTTTGACGTGAAAAATGTGTTTATGAATCGGCCAAAATGGACGATTTATTATGTTTTTGTGTTGCCAACAAAAACAGTCATTGATTTTATTGTGTGACGTAAGCTACTTAGACACATTGGAATTGATGGAGGATTTTCCTTGTGAAGGATGTTTTTATTTGTGAATAAAAATGATACATTACTTTTTATTACACTGGCCGCTTGTAGGAGAATTGATAAAATTAGAATATCCATGGAACGCGACATGATGCGCGCGGAATATTATACAAATATGTATTAGGGATGAAAAATTAATAATCCTATTGTACTTTATGTCTTAAAATAAATATTGTAGTTCAACGTGGTGCCTGTGTAGAAGTTTAAGCTCTGCGATGATTAATCAAAAGTGAGTATTCGTTTATATTTATAGAAACAGTCAAGAAGTTACTGCGTCATCTATTTCAGTATATAAATCGCTTTTGTATTAAAGTGTGCAGTAAATGCTCTTTTTTTACATGTCCTTATGAAGCATGCCATTGATCTTAGGAATTCAATCCTATCTGAGGTTTATGAAAGATGTCCATGGGCGGGAGTGATCACTGTTGGTCGATTATGCTTGTTAATGAAATTTACTTCGGGATTCAGTGTTAGTAAATGTAGTTATAAATTAAAACGTTCAAAAATCGAATTTAAGTTCAAAGGAAATTGGCCGAGCACGTAATATTTTTATTTCCTTTGGAACGCTTCAAAGCGTCGACCAGGCGTGTGGTATGACAGGTTTTGAACGCCGAATGCCACGGTAGGCACAATCAAACAATGAACAATGGGTTGGCGACTTTTTTTTAATGACAGGAATGGTTTTAGTCCATACTTCGAGCTAAAAATAACCTGGGTTAGTACTTTTACAAATATTACACTTGTTAATACTGTATTCAAGAAAACCACTATCTTTTAAATAATTGAACAGTTTACTCAGTTGCCGAAATTCGATCACAATACAAATTTTAATATTTTTTGAGAGAACAAAGTAGCTATGAAATTAATAAACATAAAGGTTGATAAACAAAAGATAATAAAAAGATATCAAAAAAGTAATTGTAGCGTAACTTTTAGTAACATTATTTTCTTTTTCGTAGATAATAACCATTTGACACCCATATCATGGGGGTGTATAAAAATAATCGATTCACCATTTTGGACCTTCAAGTATGCATTGCGCTCCAAACCATACCTGTATGCAAAATTTCATACGTATTGGTTGGGGACAGGTTGTTTAAAATTCAATTACATACATGACCCTTACATATATACGACAATTAGATAACTTAAAGTTATTGATAAATTAATCTTATAAAAAGGTTCTAAGTCCAGTAAAATAAGGTCTGAGATCAAAATTTGAAACTCGACTCTGAATTTTTGATATATTGTAGTTCAATTATACTATTAAAATTTAATTACACTACAATTCAAAATTCACAAATATTTTATTATCTATTTAATCCCAAAAAAAAATGTGTTTGTTTGAGTGTAAATACGCGTATCTTAGTATAAACAGGACTTGATACAAAGCGTCTCTGAGTTTGAATACCTGGTCAGGACACATCTTAATTGACAATTTAGTGACCGATGAGGCTGATTTGGGCACGGGAGTTCATGAATCTTTGTGAATTTGTGAATTGCGAATCTTGAATGATAATTATTTTTTAGATCTTTTTTTACCGGAATTATTAAAATTTTATAACTACTAATACATATTTGTACCAATCTAGGATTGATTTGAGCTGGTCAGAAAAAAGATTATGTGTATACATGGGAAAGCGATAGGATGTGAATGATATTGCTTAAGTCCTTTTCATATCACGGAGATGTCTGCGAGCAAGTGTTTTCTTCACCCGTGTATTATCTTACCGCGTTCTTAGCGTACGAACGGCAAAGCATCTATAAAGCGGCATGTTGCGTGTGGCACGCATGCGGTTCGCATCTGAATGCACGCGGTAACCCGTGTGATATGAAAAGGGCCCTTACACTAATATATAGTGGATGTAATATTTTTATTGGATTCTCTTAGCCAGACTCTGCGTCGATAGAGTGTGTAAACAACCTAACATGCGTTTCCCAAGTTTTCCACGAACTTCTTCTGTTGCCATATGGTGTGCTAACTTTGAATTTATTAAGGCACACTCATATGAATAATAGCCAGACTGTAACTGCATTGTGATTATACTCTCGTGTAATTTTCATTTTATATAAGTGCATTAGTATTATATGTAGTAGCAGTAAAATTTGGAAACATGCACCATACTATTCTGTGGCCCTCCAAAAAAAGTAGAGATATATTTTTCTAGGGTTCGGTAGCTAAAGGGAAACCCTGTTCCTGATGATTCTGTGTTCGTTTGTCCGTCTGTCTATCACCAGACTGTATCTTATGAACCGTGATAGCTAGACAGTTGAAATCATCACAGATGATGTATTCTTGTTGCCGCTATAACAACTAAACAACAACTATGGGCTCCCTTACTACAAAGGTCATTTTTAGCGGATTTTTATAGATAATTGTGCGGAATCCTTCATGCGCGAGTCTGACTCGAACTTGGCCGGTTTTTTCTTGTTGAAGCTACATTTTATTGCGTATTTTCTAGCTTTATATTTTCTCTCTGTATCAGAATTCAGAAGAATATAAATATAATAATAATGAATTGGCCTTATGATTGAACGAGTAATTGTTTACTTTTCAACGGTAACAGGTTAGTAGGTCGGTCGGACGGTGGGAAATCTTGCAACTCTCGAGGGAAATCAACTCGACAATTGCATCTCAAAAGCAATATTAATGACAAACAACATCATTTTCGTTCTGTTTTGCTTTTCTAAAAATCTAAACTTCTATAAAGGATGGAGACAGTAAAAGTAACTTAGATTTACTTATTCTGTTTAAGAGTCATGGCAGTGTGTCAGCCAAGTTAAATAGCCAAGGAAAATAAAAAGGGGTGTAATAAGATGCCTATATGTATCTATACCTGATATACTTATGATGCATTTACGCATTAAACCTTTCCTTTATTATATTTTTTATTAATTACTAGACGAGCCACGCAGTTTCACCCGCGTTTATTAGAGAACAATCTATTTAAAATAAACAAACATAGCCTGATAGTTATATAGCCTAAAACCTTCCACGATAAATATACTATAAAATACAATAATATTAGTTCAATTCGAACCAGTAGTTGCTGAGATTACCGCGTTTAACCCAACAAACTCTACTGCTTTATAATATTAGTAAAGAAGTATAGATTTTAATTAAGTCGTGTGTTTTTATTTTACTATTCAAAATGCTCAAGTGTATTTTTATGTGTCATGCAATATATGACGTAAAATTGTTAAATAATATAAATGTTTTTTATCTAAATACGAGTCCATTAATAAATAACTGGATTACCAGCTTATAAACTTATAAGATTTTATCAATGCCGGAATTCCATGAGTTCATTTATATTAATAATATGAATATTCAGAGGTTTTGAATGTCCCCGAGGATGAAACCCTTTCGAGCATAAGAGACGGAATGGATGGAGAGTTTCAAAACAATATGATATTATCGCGGCGTTTAGGCAGCCCTAATAAGATTTACCTCAATATTAATGCGCATCGCAGCGTCCATTATTAAGAGGTATTATCTAAATACGACGGCAGCTTTGAACATTCCGGTTTCCTTAAGACACAACTGTTTGTTACATTACTGTATGTAAGATAAGCGAGATCATAATACTTCACTTATAAAAGAACAACACTAATATTACAAATCAAAAGACGATTTTGAACATACATCAATTATTATTTATTATAACAAAAGATCGCAGCAATCATAGTTCTGCTGTTTTTTCGCCTAATAATGCTGTTTTTCCGCCGCAGGTGTTACGCGCTGTTGGTCTGGTCTGAAAGGTGTTGTAACAAATATATACTTATCCGAGGCGTACTTAGTGGTCAGGTTTAGCAACGCATCTGTGATAAGATTCTGATCTTATTGGGGTTTTTATAGATGTCTATAGGTGACAGTGACACTTATCATCAGGAGGACTCCATGATTGTTTGTTACTTCCATATAAAAATATAGTTCTAGTCTAGACTGGTTCTAGTAGACGACCCGCGTGGCGGAACGGTCACAATCCGGGTCTTACACTCATAGGTGCCAGGTTAGATTTTTGACAGATATCTTAATGATGAATTTAGATTTCTGTTATGTGTCTGGGAGTTTGTGTATTCGCCTTTATGTATGTCCATGGATCCATAACACAGGAAAAAACCTAGTGTGGTTCTATGAGTGCAGTAGTGACACCGAAAAGCATCATCGAAACATCTATTTCTACAAACATAGGTTTGCGAGGCGTTCCAACTTAGTCTTCACGGGTAGCAACGCGTTTGTGGCTAATTTCAGGCAAGACTCTGATCTTACTTGGGGTTGATTACACGTTTCCATTGGCGGCAGTGGCCACTTGCCATCAGGTAATGCAGTTCACCTGCTTCATAATGTTACTTCCACATTATAAAAAAATATATAAGTAGTCACGAAACTGCCAACAGAAATAGCAACCTAAAAATTAGAAAATACCTTCATTATTCGTACTTGGAACTTAATGAAATTAAATGTCTGTATTTTGTACCTACGGGGGCACTTACAAATTGTCATTTACAGTATTTTTTCTTATACTACTACCGGATTGAAAAATGACTTATAAATAGTAGGCGTTCGGAAGGCGTTCGGTGACAATCACGACAGATCTATGATCTTTGTTCACTTAAGTGCTCAATGCGCCTAAAGAAGTTTTCACTTAAATAGAGTTAAGATATAATCGGCATGTATTACGTAACTTATACAATAACGTGATAGCTTGATAAGCATGATCATAACATTTCACTTATAAAAGAACAACCCTACTATAACAGAACAATCGTGTCCGTGTCCTCCAACCTTTCGTACCGTAAAAAGCAGAATGATTAATTATTTTTCTGCCCTCTTCAAAACACCGACTTATTCTCCTAAGTACTTCCGTTATTTTCCAACTCGATGACGATAAGCGCCAAATTTCGAGTATAAATTAATATTTAATTACGGCTGAACAAAATATTTTTATAAGCTTAACCGCGTCATATTCTTTTTAATACTTAGTTTTACGTAAAATTTTCATGTAATAAGTTGAATGTTGAATTGAATAGTGTTAGCCTGGATAAATACATCGCTAATGATATTCTCATATGGTGATCTGTACCTAATTATCCCGTTGATGTGTCACTTTATGTGTATCAGTACTATTATTTATTTTTTTATATGCCCTTTATGTGTACTGTAATTTAAACAATAATGAAATGACGGCAAGTAAAGGGCACGGTAAATCAAATTGCGGCAAGTATCTCAATTCGTGAGCAAGAGTACAAGTGTAATGGCCGCCTATGGACATTTATAAACAACCCGAGACATAGTTAGATTATATCCCAACTTGATGGTAGACTGTATTGGAACGTCTCGTAAAGAAATTTCTTATTTATCACGCTTTCCAAACAAACCGCTTTAGTACCTAACACTGCTTTTATTATACAGAGACTGATGGTTAAGGAGTCTCTGGGATCGAATCATATAGGGAACTACGAAATATGTAAGTCTAAGGATACTTACACATACCTTTATCTATAAAATTACATTTTAACAAAGACATGCATACGTAAAGCTGCGCCCACAGCGCGCCAACTACGCCACTGCGCCAACTACGTATGTCTTGAAAAGTACATTTTACGTGGCACCGCGTGCTTTCGCTTTTGTGGTCCGTTGCATCACGCTCTCTCAGGACCACTAAAAGCGATTCGCCGTAAATATGAATTAACGCCAAACCTGCATCGACCACTGCACTCTCCTTTACGGCGGAATGATAAAGGCGTGCAGTTGCGTTAGAAAAGTTCACAATAGAGTCAAAGGGTACTTATACTAAGCTTTGCGTTTGATGCAAACATAAACTATTTTTGCATCAAACGTATGTTTTAGTAATATTTCTGTAATGTGTACAACAGGAACCAACGTAGTTCGACCGGGGAAGTACCACCATCACACCTATTCCTAGTGTGAAGCAGTTCTTGCGTTTCGGTGGAAGGGTGTGTTTGCCGGCTCACTTTTATATGAGGCGACCATCTCAGTCCTC
>DWNE01010762.1:0-10168 GCA_018249875.1 Cecropterus toxeus
GCTTTCATATATAAGTCAGTCGGAATTTCCTTTCATATATAAAGATTATCGTAAAAGTAAAAAAAATAGTTCCTCCCCCCTCCCTTTTTCTCCTGTATATCCTGGCGCCATTTCTGAAACTTATAGCTTAGGTCACTTTCCCAACTGAGACCATTCTAATGATATGTCATACTTCACAATCCGTCAAGCTGTTTGGGCTGTAGCGCGTGCCAAAGAAATGGACATACATACAAATAAACATATATACATACATCTATACATACGCTTGAAAAACAAATACCTCCTGACGCAGTTGGCTAGCAATAATATAAATTGATAATAATGTTCTAGTACTATCGAGTTAGCCTCCCCACTACTCTTCAATTCTTCATGGTACTTCATGGTAATCACATTTACGCATGTATGTACATAAAACTAATGAGACGTAAAACTTTTTACTTCATAAGAACTTGCATAATGAAGTAATTAACAGTTTATTTTTCTTACCAAGACATATTTTTATCATTCTAGCTAGCGCGGTTATGAGGCAAAGTGGTCATAAAAACTTCTACATTAAAAAAAATGGAAATGCCAAGTTTTTAGACAATCACTCAAAAGATTGTGTAATTTCACTAAAGTGTATAAATATTTTGAAAATGGTAGAACCCTTTGATATTTGACACCGAAGGTACCAACGCCATTCTAGTCTATTCGTGTCTATCTATTCCTGTTAAAAAGTGTTAAAACATAAACGCTTTCTACACTCATACCCCACAGTAGGATTTTCTCCTGTCACGTGGGTGTCATGGACATACAAAGACGAATACACAAACACCAGACCCAGAACAGAAATCTAAACTCATTCACATTTCTGCCTAGCCGGAGAGTGAACCCGGGACCCACTGCGCGTCAGACTGGTATGGTGACCGCTCCGGCACGCGGGTCGTCAAAAACTCAGTTGTAGGCTTGCAGATATATTTAATACAATTATAAATTGAATGATATTAATACTTGAAGTCCGATAACATGACAGGCCTGCCTGATAAGGTTAAATATTTTTTGCTTTAAAAGTTAATGAACTATTACGAATTTACAGTTTTCTAGCTGTTTGTGGTTAACTTGTTTTCAAGTACCTACAGTTAAATATAAATATACTAGATGACCCAACAGACTAAATCCTGCTTTAAATATAAATTTTGAATTCGAATTGGTAACGCTATAAGGTTAGGTTTTTTGATTTTTTATTTAATTAATAAAAAGGTAATATTTTTCGAGCGTATGTTTTTATGTATATATGTATGTATGTACGTATGTATGGATGTATGTATGTACGTACGTATGTATATCAATTTCGTTGGCACGCGCTACAGCTAAAACGCCTTGACGAATTGTGACGTATGATATATCATAGTATGATTATATACATACATATGATTAGATACGTGTCAGTTTACAGACTGACATTGACTGTATCATTTTAAAAAATGGCGCCTGGAAATGTAGGAAAATAGATGTAGATTTATTTACTATTAAATACTACATATTTACAACAATATGTGTATCAAATGAAAGCTAGTAAATAGACCAATCTAAATATATATATTATAATACTTTTACTTGACTATTACGACAAAAAGTCATACAGAACATTAACGATATTTTTATACTCGAAAATAATTGCAGGAAGAAATATAAATAATAATTATATATGAACATACAAATATTTATAAACAAAACCCAGAATCAAAACTGGAACTACATTCATCATAATGATGTTTGCTTGCCGAGTTGAATCTAAAACTCAATGTATCAGGTTGGTATGAAGACCGATATGCGCCACTCATTTGGTATTACAAATCGCTGCTTCGATTCAATTATAACACCACTCAAAAACACAAATTTTAGGGAGAGCGAGATAAAATTAAGCAATGCTTTTTTATCGTTTCCGTAAATTAAGTTAAAATAATGAAAATTATTCAAAGGATCATTAATCATGGTGTAATTATAGCACCAAGCTTTCTAATTCTAGGGTTGTTTAGGAAAAATTGTATCTTTAAATTAAAAATGATGAATTTTGAAAAGTGACTTAAAAATATAGATGACTTATTTTTATCGAGTTAATTGTAGAGCACAATATTCAAATAAATAATTTATTTTAGAGCTTATAAGGAAACATATGAAACCGTTCATAGTGGTCCGTTTTTATACAAAAATAAAAGCAGAAACACTGAGAATTCATCAAAATAATAATCCCGAGAGTTTTTTCCACAAAATTTCCAAAGATAGGTCTACGAAAACGAATCCTTTGGAAGGGATAAACATAATCAATCCGTCAAAGTATCAATTTTCTCAGCCCTCGTTTCAAGGTGTGAAAATGAGGTTCCTTGAAGGTATGAAAAAACATAATATATTTTTTATTCATACCGCGTTGCCAACACTCACCGTGTTCGCGGGAATCGAACCGGCTTTACGTGTTCGGAAACCAAATGGTGTATTTTTTCGGAATTTATTAACCAAAAATTTATATTTGTATTTTACGTGGTCATATATTATGTGTGGTATAGATTATATTATTGCGATCTGAGATATATAAATATTTCTAACTAGCCAACAGAAGACTTCAATTTCTTATAAAGTTTTCCTGTAGTCACGGTTTTTGTATACAGGTAACACATTTCTTGGATTGCTTCTAACCATCCCTTAGGAACGGAATGATATTATGAAATATCTTTATTTTGTTGGACTTATTCCCTTAGTTGGTACTGAAAAACCTGAATAGAAAGGAGAGCAATTACAAATAGACCTGTCATCCTACCAGTGTTTGAATATTGGTCTGATGACTAAGTTAAGATCCTCGTCAACGCATTATTAATCAGTATATTATTAATAGTATAGTATAGTGGTATATTATTAATTATTAGTATATTAATAAGTATATTGTAAATCCGTAATTGGCTTCAAGACCTATATTATAAGTTTAGCGCGTAAATTGATTGTTACAAGCTGTGGATTTTGTGAATAAAATATATAAAATAAAAAAATAATAATAAAATTATTGTACTCGTGTCTCCGCTCAGAATGAGAAAGTTTTTGGCCACAGACTAACGCGTTAGCCCTGTGAGATTTCGTGAACACCACACACTTTAAAGATTTATTTTGAGAACCTCACAATATTTTCTTCTACCTTAAAATATTGATATTTAAATTTTAATACGCATATCATTTTAGAAAAATCATTGATCTAGGATTCAAACCTCAGATCCTTAATGAGAGGCCAAATTTCAACGATTGGGCTGTCATAACTCTAAGTAACACCGGTATTTTAAGGGTTAAGTAGACATCTACACCTATATTTCTTAGCTTGTAATTTTTTGGATAAGATTTTAGCTACAAATAAGTAATTTGGCACCTCATTTCCTTATAAAATACCCTATTTCTGTTAGTAATATATTCTTTTACATCCCATAAACCCTATACACCTTCCTGCATACGAGTATAATGAATTTCTATTTACACCGAGGCGCTATCGAGCAAGCGCCATAAATTATTCATAGGCAACATTTTGTGTATTTTTATAAGTTTCTCATTCATTGTTTCAAATAAGTTTAAATTGGAAATCCCTTGTGTTTTATTGGATTCAGACTCAAAGGTTGATTTTGTTGAAATAAATCTTAACGTGACCTTAGCATCTATTTAGATATAATGCTGTACTCCAAAGCGTAGATTTTATTTATTAGGTCCCAGGACATATTTTTCTTCGTAATCAAAGAAAACTATTCCACTTTATTTGTAGTGATTCAGATCAATAAAGATAAATATTTATTTATTTGTAGTTATGGATTACACATTTTTTTTATTATAAAAATCAATGTAATTAAATACCTCATATAACGGTATTATGAATGAACATGTTTTTTTTATTAAAAAAAGTCATGATCCTTAACTCCATATAACGAAAATCACTTTGTAAAGTCTTACTTTACCCATAGTTCTAATCCGGAAAATAAAACATACAAATACCGCGAAAACTGAGCAATATTAAGTTGCAGCATAAGTAATAACTTCACGCGTTTACGGCGATTACGTTGCCTTCGGTTTTTTTCGCACATTTTAAGGCGACTGAGTGGTGAGAAATTGTGAATATGCTGATATTCACCTGATACCACCCGTGCGAAGTCGGGGCGGGTCGCTAGTATCTGAATATTTGTGGACCTTTAGACTTCCACTTGAGGTCGGTAACAGAAGGTTCAAATCCGATCATTTAATGTATCCTAACTGAGTGTGCTCCTCTCACACAAAACACATAAATAGGAACCATAGAAAGTTTGTACCACAGTTCTAACGCCACCAATTTTAAAGCATGAAATTAAAGTTCCAGTTAATGTTTTGTGCTATCCATCAATACCAGATCCCTGGAAGCTCAAAAGTATATTTGTTCTCATTTTCGACAAGCGAAGCCGGTATTTTGAAATAATGGAAAGTTAACGAGCCAAGTCAATTCAATTATTGAAAATTATTGAAGACTCAATTTATGTCGGCTACGAATTTGAAAGATGTTTCCCGGAAAGAGGAACGATGGATTATTATTTAGATTAGGTATTAGATTAGGATTAGGTTATTTTACTGTAATACTTGTATCAAATAATGTTTTACTTTTTTATTTCTATAACAAATTAATTTCGGTCCTAAATAGCGAAACATATATAACATTACATTTTTTGGTATTTCGCTATTTTAAAAGGTAGAATCCTACAGCGGCGGCACCGCTTTACTTATTTCTGCCTTTACCAGGTGGTAGAATCAATATAGTTCGACCGAGGTAGTACCACCGCCACACCTATTTCTAGAGTGAAGCAGTTCGTGCGTTTCGGTGGAGGGGCGTGGTTCCCGGCTCACTTATATATGAGTCAACCATCTTAGTCCTCGGGAGTAACAATGCATCTGTTAACACCTTTGGATATAATCCCTGTTCTATTTATAGTTGCTCACGGACAGTAACCACTTACCATCATGTGGGCTGCATGCTCGTTTATTAATTCATTCTTATATATAAAAGCCTAATAACATCAGCGTTAAGCTCTGCTGTGTTCTGGTGTGACTTCCAAGTCCTCAGAGGTAACAACAGCATCAGGTAGAATTGTAATCATATTCGAAGTTGATATCAGATATCCATGGGCGGCATTGGCCACTTATTAATAATAAAGTCTATTTAATAACAGACTGAATGGCAGTTTGCTACTTCTGTAATATTAAAAAAAACGATCATGTCATATTATATATCATTATAATATTCGATTTTTTACTACTTCGTTTCAAAGTCACATCCTAGGCTTCATCTACTAATAAATAAATATTTATGTTAAACAACATAAAACTAACGAGGAAGAACAAACATAATCATTGCACAATTGTTATTTTTTCTACCCTTTAAGGCTTTTATAAAAAATACCACATTAAGTAAGCTACAGTATAATTGTATACAGGTACAATGTTTTGGCATTTGAAGATTTAATTCACGGCATGGTTACTCCAACCGTACTCATATTTAATATTTCTTCATTTGTCCCTTTTATTTCGCTGCGTAGACTGTGAAAAATGACGATCCACTTAGGTACATGCAAGAAAAATGGTCGATGTAAATCTAACAAAAATTATGTATTGTTTCAGATAATGGAGGGAAAATAATGACGTCGCTAAACAAAGGTGGAAGATAACATCTGTGCCCAAAATGGATATAAACCATGTGGTATTAGATAAGGAAGCGATCAACCGATTCGAACAGTATACGTTGGCAAAGCCGACTTTGAACGGGGGAATCTCTTTGGACAAATGCCAAGATGGCGACTCGATGGCATCTAATAGCAGAAAGAAAGCGCAAACTTCACGACAGAAAGTTGTTTGCTGCTTTTGTTTTAAAACAACAAAGTACCGAAGAAAACAATTCATTATCGGCTCTCTGACAAATGTCGTGATATTTTCGATTTTATTGGCCTATACTTTTCTGGGCTCGTTTATTTTCCTAGCAATAGAGGGTGGCGCCGATGTGCCGGTCCGGCCGAGACTGTTGCCAGACAGACAGAAAATTACCCACAAAGACCAGAATAACACTTACAAAAAGGATGCAGACGATGAAATCGATTATGGAAACTTAACTCTTTCGGCAAACTACTTTTGGGACGCCAGGAGTAGAGCGGTTGAAAACATTTGGGAAATAACTGTGTCACTGAATATCTTGTATAGGGAAAACTGGACACGGTTGGCTGCACAAGAGATTTTAAAATTCCAAAACGAATTAATGCAAAGGGTTACAACAGAAATGGCGTCGCAATATGGCGTCAGTTATAGAGAAATGGCCTTGGGAGAATTTGGTGGAAGCGAGATCAGCAATCATTATGAAGAACACGAATGGAATTTGGCTCTGGCGTTTTTCTATTCGCTAACTGTTTTAACTACTATAGGTAAGAATTTTAAACTACTAATTAATTTATAATATAGGTCACATTTGAACTGCTTCCGTAGTTAGTGGAACTACTTATAAGTTATTGTAGAACTTTCAAATTGGTAAACCGTAATTATATCGACCGCCGCACCTATTTCTGGCACGATTCTTGTACATTGTTGAAAAGGCCACTTACGACTCAGATTACTTCGGGAGTAACAACATAACTGTGGTTGACTTCAGATAACTCTTTCTTTTTATTTAGTTGCTTACAGATGTCCACTGTTGGTATTGACCACATAATATCATGTAGACAGCATGCTCGTCTACTATTTCAACCTTATAAAATAAAACTGATATGTACGAGTCTAAAGTCTTAACCGCATTGTTCAACGCTCTTTAACCACTTTTAAAGAACATACTTTATACTACAGTTTATTTGGACATTTAATTATAAAGGATATAATGAGTACGATTATTACTAATTCAATTGTACTCATAGTCTTCTAAGTACTAAATACATAATAGCAAGTCGGATATATAGGAATTAATTTATTATTACAGGTTACGGAAATATTGCACCACGAACAATTCTTGGAAAAGGAGTGACAATTCTCTACGCTCTATTTGGAATACCACTAACGCTTGTATACCTCTCAAGCGTTGGATCTCTTCTATCAAAAATGGCTAGAAGTGTCTTTAGTAAGGCGCTGTGCTGCTGCCTTTGCTCGAACTGCGGCTACTGTTGCTACGATGAAAGGCGGATGGCAGAAAAAGAAAGAAGAATGAAGCTTAAAAGGCAACAAGAAGAAATTTTGAATAGTCAAAATACAAGCAAAACGCCTACAGAAGAGTGTTACGTACTGAAAACAGACAGTCAAAAAGATTCATCCATATCAGAAAGACCAACTACAAGCACTGCCAAAGATGACATCATAAGTTGGCCTGACACAGATTCAAAACTTTCCATGCACGGTCTTAGCATACTAGCTCCAGTTTTACTATGCCTTGTTGCTATATTTATTTACATAACTTTAGGAGCCATAGTTCTTTTTAACTTAGATAACATGGGAATAATAGATGGGTTTTATTTTTGCTTCATGGCTTTGAGCACAATTGGTTTTGGTAACATCATTCCTGGAATGAGTTACACGACAATTCATGGTGTTAGATACTACACCATTAATTCTACCATTTTATGGTTCTGTTCAGCTTACACTTTGACTGGTTTGGCGTTAACTGCTATGTGTTTTGGGGTTATCCACGACGAGATAATATATAGGATAAAGCATCAGCAGAAAGAGTGGTCACAGAAGAGCAATACCGTTAACGATGAGGTAAACATCAGTGATCCCTTTTACATGAACTCCTGACAAATGTATAATAAGGGTAAGGCTGAAAATTTGTACAGTATCATGGAGGATAGCTCCGTAGATCGTAACAGAATTGAGATTGACAATAGGGAAGTAGTACTTAGCGTAGATGATATGTCAATAGGCATGGAGGTGCAAGCAGAGTTTCCGCCGCCACCTCCCGAAGAAGAAATAGTGGCTATCGTCACCAAAAAGGAGCCGAAGAGCGGTTTTGGAAATATGGTGGCATATAACGCTCTTCCAGAGATGTTAGAGCATGTCAACACATAATGTTACGTTTAACATAATATAAAATTCGTATTAAAAATATTATGATTAGTATAAAATTAATGGATCTCTCTTGCACTAGTGTAAATGATCTAAGTATATTATTTGTCTTGGAGAGGTCAGTAATTTTCTCCAATATAGTGTGTTGTTTTGGTAATCAGAACGTTAACAGATATCTAGAAATCTTAAATTATTACACTATATATTACTCAAATAGTAAGGTTCCTTTTCATTATTAATTTATACTTTTCATGCAGAGTTAAGAAAATAAGTCTTTTAGTCATAATCGATGTAAATAATGTATGAACAATATTTTTAGGGGTTTTATCGATTGTTTTGCAGGCTGTGACTTAATTGCAATGAGTTTGTAAACCTTTACAACTGTATTTAATATCAGAACAATCAGTCGAATTTACTTTTCCACTATATTTTTAAGACAATTGTAAATAATTGTATATACTTGTAATTATTATAAATCATAGGATCACTAAACGATGTCTGACATCTTTTATCTCAATCTAATTGTCAACTGTTAATATCAACAACATAGTCGTAAAAATTTTCATGTGAATAGAATCTTTGTAAAAATATGAGTTTAATAAAAAAATAATATCTTACTCTTGTTTATTTTACCTTTAATATAACGCTTTAGGACAAATCTATTTATATTTCATAATAAAATACCTTTTTTTTGAGCTGCTCATACACTATTATAACATACCTAATCATCATACCGACAAATCGATCTCAGATGCATTGCAACACTTGAGTACTTTATCAGGCCGAATGCCTTACATATTACCAAAGAGGGAACGCAACACCAATATATTTTCTTCTAATGTTCCTGGGAAAAATCGAAATTCCATGATGTATTAACGGTGTTCCCGAGATCGATAATATTTGTGTTTATTTAAAGCAATCCATAATAAGTTTTTTTAATAACGAAGTAGCAAACGAGCATGCAGTCCACCTGATGGTAAGTAGTTATTGCCACCCATGGTAAGCTATACGCAACCTCATATAAAACAGGTATTCTAATGACGTCGATCACAGATGCGTTGCCACGTCCAACTAAAATGGTCGCCTCATTAAGTGAGCCGGCAACCACACCCTTCCACCGAAACACAAGAACTGCTTCACGCTAGAAATAGGTGTGTACGGTGGTACTTCCCCGGTCGAACTACGTTGGTTCTACCACCTGTCAAATCCTTAGGTTGACTTTCAAGAATATTTCGAGGTATTCTTGAGAGTCAATCTGACAATTTGAACAAATCAATAGATATAAAAATAGCTTATAATTGAAAATAGATCTAGATCTACAATATGGACTACGAGTAAGCTCAGAGGTTTTGAATATTGGTAAGCAAAGTAAGAATGACATAACATTATAAATTTCCTGCCTCACAGATAGCACGAAGACTTCACACTTATCAAACATTAGGTTGAAATTTTAGAAGAAGAATATCGTGAGAATTCTTCTGACGATATTCTTGAAAAATGCGAGTAAAAATATCAGAATTAGAACTCCAAATCCCACAACCTGACAAGGAACAACGGGATCACAAATAACCAATACCGACATAAAATATGATGTAGATAAATGACACGTAGAAACAGGAAGGAGAAATAAATAAAACGTATACCACACACAAAAGTAATCTTAGCTTGAAAAGGGTTGAATGTTTCTGAGTAAGACAAATAGTGGCTTATATTGAAACGGTACGTTCCTTTGATTTTGCGAGCATTCATTCATTTTATTACTTCTCTATGGTAATTCTTGCACATAAATCGAGGAACTGTAATCTTTAGTCATGTCTGGGTCTTAGTGAAAAAGGAAATATTGCGCCTAAAAACTCTATTTTTGATAGTAATAAAGGTCTCAGTAACTTAACTAAATGTAGGTCGTCCTTGAAATTATAAGTACAGTGCATCATTTCAACAGATTTCAGATACTTTGAGAGGATCTTACCGAACTATTACACATATCGTCAAGATTTATTATTGAAATCAATTTAAAGAGGCACGCGTTCACACAAATGCACTAGCATGCACACATAAGCACGTACGCACGCACCCACGCGCGCTCATTCACACACACATAAAATGTCCG
>DWNE01010763.1:0-10168 GCA_018249875.1 Cecropterus toxeus
TAAACTAAAATGTTTCTGTAAAATTGAAACATACGTGTTTATTCACCTCTCTCGCTCGGTGCATTAATAATAAACACTTGGTTTGTGCCACGGGTCATACGACAAACTATTGAAATGAAAGGTTAGTTCCATGAATAGTTTTCAAAGCTAGCAATTCTGACTAGCTTGACAGCGGCGATATCAACGGCCATACCTATTATTACCTTTTGCAGTTTTATTCAGCTGTTTGGCGGATTGAATGTTGTGGTTAGAGATACTAATGAGCTGCTCCAACCTAGTATTGTAAGAACTCACATATAATGTCCGAAAATAAAAGATGTCTGAGTTTGAGTGTCTTAAACTATGCTTATAATATCCTAAGCTTATCCTATGTTTATATTGCAATTATATAGCCTGAAATATTTGTAATATCCCATACCTTATAGCACAAAACGGAATATAATATCAGTGCAGATTATGTAGCACGAGTGGAAATAGATTAACCTCGCCTAACGTTGTTTCATCAGGCACGTGCTGAGCATCGGTTGATACTAGAGTCTAGTTTGTTTGCTATATCCACTTCCTTATAGGGTCATAGGGTTTCGCAAACTTAATGCTTCACGTGCCCTTATTAGTATTTCTAAATAACTGCGAACCTCTATCTAAGTAAAAGTCTTTTATGATGCAAACGAACTTGAAGTCCAGCTGATGTTAAGTGGCCACTACCACCCATGGATATCTTTGACCAAAGATAAGATAAGATATCTACGTGAGGGTCCTCAGATCGATCTCAGGTGTCTTGCTTTAAAATTAATTCAGTACACCTCGGATAAGTACGTCTGTTTTTCCGAACCCTATAAGTCAGAAAACTGCAGCATTATAAACTAATAAAGGTATTAGGGAGAAAACAGTGGCGGTTCAGCCGCTGTCAAATCACAAACAAGCCTTTAAAATTATGTGATTTAATAATAAAGGACAGGCACAAAGAGCAATATAATGTAGTCATAATTAATGCTAGTAAATGTCATTCTATTAACAAAATACTTTGATTTGGTCATGCATGCAATATCATGTGTATTGCACGTGCGAGTTATTGACGCAGCCGCCATTAAGTATTTTATTTTTCATGAACTCCAATTAACTGTATGGTACCCCTACCCTAGGGAGTACGCGTACTCCTTGGGGTACACACTTTGAGAAACTCTAATATAACACAGAGTGAACACAGAATAAACTTCAACTCCCAACCCTGGTTAGTTGTTTATTCGCAGCGCATTCTAGTTTGTACAAACTTGAAACTTTTTGTCGCCTGTTATTTTAATTGAGACGAAGTTGCTCCACTGGTATCAACTTTATAATACGTTCATTATATACGAGCAAATAAAACGGAATACCTCATCTTTATTAAATTTCGTAATGTGAGTTATCTTTGAATAATAAATTCCCGTTTTTTGTTATTTGTTTCTAAATTGACGTACCCTTTCACGTTACCTTTGTCTATAATTGGACGTCGTTATCAGAAAAACTTTATCTTCCGTTTTAAATTGAAGTAAAGAAGCGTTATTATTTCAAGTCTCCTTGTCTGTTAGCCATGGAACTTTAGTAATAGATAAAGTGTCTGATATTCCGATATCAGCCTCTTGGCTTCAATCCTTAAAAAAGATGAATTGAGAACCTCCTACTTTTTGAATTCGCTTAAAAACATTAAATTAATTAGTGTACAGGATAGAAACAAACTACAGTTAAATATAAATGTATCTATTAAAACTAAATATGAAAAACATATATTACAGGTACAGATACAGATAGACCTCATACTACTCATATGAGGTCGCAAATATATTTAATAGACTCTGATATGTACACATATTTCAATTTTAAAATGTATTTTGTGGCAGCACTTTTCTTTCATTGAAAACATGCGTGAATATTTCGGAATCCATAAATAACAAAGACATGTCATCTATGTAAACCTTATACTCTTTGAATAATAATATTATCCTATCAAAAATGTAAAATGTACAAAAAAGCAAGTTCCGCAACGCGGTTCCTCACCGCAAAAGTTGCGAGATTATTTCTTTTATATATTATACTGTTTTCCATTAGATTTTGCTACTTTTGACAACAGAAAAAGTTAATGGACAATACGACTAAAATTGCATTTTCTGCACGGTTTATAAGCTAAAAAGTATTTGTTGGAAAAACCTTTGATAGATACATGTGAGACGATCGGTGATTATCTCAGTGACAAAACTTAGGATTTCGAATAAACATGTTTCTACAGCTTCAAATTTAATGACGACTCGCGTGGCGGAGCGGTCACAATACCGATCTAACGCGCAGTGGTCCTGGGTTCGATCCCCGGCCAGACAAACATCTGAATGATGAGTTTACATTTCTGTTCTGGGTCTGGGTATTTGTGTAATCGTCTTTGTGTCCATGGCACCAACGACACAGGAGAAAATCCTACTATGGGGCAATGAGTGTAGAAAGCGTCTTATTTGATTTAAATGTAATTTGGGAATATACCTATGCAGTTATAGTAGTTATACATTTTATTGCTAACTAAGAATTTAGACATGTAGCTTAAACTACAACCAAGTTACAAACACCCAGACCCAGAAAAGAAATCTAAACTCATCATTCAGATGACTGTCTGGCCGGGAATCGAACCCGGGACCCACTGCGCGTTAGATCGGTATGGTAGTCGCTCGGCCACGCGGGTCGTTAATTGTTGAACTTGTAAAGTTTCGTGGATCTAGCTTTAGTTTATTTAGCCTTTTCGATGTTTATCTTCCTTTAATATTAATATATGGACTTTACGTGTATTTTATGTTTAGGTACATCTTTTGGTGTAAAAATTGCCATAATAGATATGAAATTTAGTCAGTCCGTTTGACGTAATGAAATTACCTTAAAACAGATTATTTCATCTTATCTACATTTGCTACGTAAACATATAATAAAAAGTGGAAATAATTATCCTGCAATACCATGGTTTTTATCGAATATAACTTAAAATGCGACAAAGCATGTCTTACTTTTTAAAAGCTTGCAAAATAATCATGAGTTTAAATGTTAATGATATAGCTAACATTATATTAACATGAAAAAAAGAAACTTAAATATTTAAAGAAATTGTTGGTTAGTAGAGAAATTTTGTTTCAAAAATATATTATTGAAGTCTGATGAAAGCAGAACGTTATTAAATAAATTCTAAAGTAAACAAACTATTGATGTTCGAATATCAAAAAGGTAGTTGCCAAATTTTCAACAATTTCGAAATAAATCAGCACGACATATTTTCAATACTCGTCTTCACATTTGTTATATTTTGTTACATATAATATTTTATCGTATCGCAAGAAACTGATACAGTAAAGATGTTATTTATGTTCCCTGACACCGGCCTCGACCTTCACGATTCAGTAACGAGTCGCACTTGACACGCATATTGTTCGCTGGGAAGTAGCTTCTCGCTAACTGCGTCATGAAACTATTCGTAAAAATAGCTCATGTCGTTATTTGTTACTCACTTTTAGACATGTCATGTCGACGGAAAAAACATAAATGCAATTTGTTAACCAGAGCTTCTTTTACACATTAAATTAGGAAACATATGAAGGGATTTGTAGCTTGTGGCACATTTTAATCCATATAAAAAAAATAACAACAGACAATTGGTGTATAAAGAACAAAATTTTTTATTGTGTTATTTATAGCCTATTGTGATCTTAAAAAAATAAACGTAAGGTGTTTCAAAAGTCCTACAATCGTTGGTATTGATCGTTAAGGTAGATAGTCTACGCCATTTCATGAAGAAAAAGTCACTGCTTTTAATTAATGATATAAAATTTAGATAAGGTCACTGATTTTGATGGTATAAAACTGCATTTTGGTTGAGGTTGTCAGTTATGAAGTATTCGTTTTATTAGTTTGTCCTTGCCGTAATTTTTAAACCTAGTTAATTTGTATTCCCTACACCTCTTGACACCTATCGACTAAAGAATAGGCTTTACTGCATTTCTTAAATATCCCATAATACTCGTACGTATAGAATAGTTCGTTTTAGTTCTCTTTTCTACGAAGTTTATAAGAGTTAAATATGGGTCTTAATGGGAAATACCCTTTCTATTTAAAGATAAAATAAAAGTTGTTCTTCTGTCATATAACTAGGAGTTTAAAGCGAGGAGTTTTATATATTCCTTTCTTGTTAATTGACTTGACGTATTTGTTACTTTTTATGATAATATTAAATAAGCGTTGTACAACATTAGCTTCTAAAATCTTCGTCTGTTAATAATTTCATACCATGGTCAAAGCATGAAATATTCATAACATAACGATAATATATAAACAGTATTACTGCATTGAATTGAAAATACATTATTGTCTTTAATTAATCAATTCGTGACGACGTTTAATTATTGCCATATAATTCTATTGTCTTCTAATTCTACATTTTGCAGGCTATAAATACTACGTTAATAAACGCAAATTAATATTTAAAAGGTAATCGCTTTTCTTAAAAAATATATATTTGGCGGTATTTGTATTTTTGTTTAGTGCCTAGACCTGCCTTAGTAGTCCTTAAAGAGTACATACCATGTGTGTAGTATAAATATTTATGCTACTATTTATGTTGTATTCCTTATAGTATTACATATTATACAATTATTTTTCATCCGTTCTTAAAGATGTTAAGATCAGTTGTAACTAACTTCATCAAATTTTATTGTATCTTATTGTGTTGCTATACTGATAATAGGAGGTTTAACAAAAAGGAATTTATGTGCATACGCTATGTATATGTCATTTAATGTTTTGGCTATTGCAGTCCCATTGTCATTGGGTCTATTGATGTGTTTGCAATCTACATACATTTAATATCTATAAAATGAACTCTTATATGACGTTTACAAATATTGGTTTATATAAAAAAAAAAACTAAAATTCGCGAATGTCATAAATACCTCGCAAAGTATACTAATAATAAGTTTAATTATTTTGAATGAATTCCTCGTATGGCAATCGTTTTAAATAAAGTTTTAATATTTTAATAATATTATAAAGAATTCTACACTTGAAAATGTTACATTAATTGATACTTGTCCAAATAATTGCTGCCTTTTCTAAAAGTATCAAACCTGATCCGTTTTCTTAAAAAATGCCCACGAATCACTTTTTTTATTGTTTTATTTTTTTCTGTTTACAGGTAGCAAATTTGAAAAAAGCTTTAAGTGATAAAAATGCTCTTGGAGACGCCGTGTCGAGGGCGTTTCTACGCGCGCTAGTGTGTTTAATTGGAGGCTATCGCGATGCTATAAGGTAACATAATAAGATAACATAAAATATAATAATATCATAAGGTGATGAAATTAGTCCAAGGTAGTAGAATCCTTTGTGATTCGACTCCGGAAACAGCACCGCCGCTCTTATGTACCTAAAAAGAGTCGTGTTAACTGCTGTATTCTGGTGAGGGTGTGGTAAATGAGACATACTTATCCGAGGCTTTTCAACTTAGTCTTCAGGATCGCAACACATGTGGCCAACCTGAACTAAGACTCTGATCTTATTTTGGAGTTCATTACAGATGTGTATGGGCGGCAGAGGTTACTTATCATCACAAGGACTGCATGCTAGTTTGCTATATGTATATTATAAGAAAAAAACAAGCTTTCTTACCCTTATTACCCTATTTGGTGGTGATTTATGTAATCCTGTTTAAGGTTACTTATATAGGATGTCCTTTAGCAACGTACTTCGTGAAAGATCAAACAAAATTCCATATTCCATTAAATATAATTATTGAAGTGAAAGTTTTTTAGGCGCGTGGGGAATTTTTTTTAGATGGGAAAAAATCATCATTATTATGATATTTCTTTAATCTGGCTCTTAGAAATATAGACTGAAACTTTTGTCGTGTTATTGTATCAGACCAGCATGACCTGCTGCTTGTGAAAAAGATTACATAACTATGAATTATTATTCAATAAACACTAGGACTTGTAGAAATGTCATTTTAATTTATACGGTAGCTGCAATAAACACAATTGATATCTTTGTCCTCGTAACAATCAATCTAATACACTAGAATACTAGAACAAATTGGCAATGCCTAGGACATCAAATCTTCAATCAGTTCACGCTGATATAAACAGATTGATGGGTTAGGCCTTGAAATAATTTTGCCGTAGAATATTTGCTATTATGCTACACATTTAAATTTTTCAGAAGTTACTAAACTTCGTCATGATCATGATAGTTTGAAGTTCGATTCCCTTTTCATATTTTGCCGTACTGTGCTTCAAATTTCTTGAGATTTTTTTTCAAATTAATGTCTAAGTGTAATGTCACTTTGTGTACTGTACTGGATGGTACTTGGGTAATGTGTAGTCAATTTCAGATGTGATTAAGAGTTCTACTTAAGGTCGGTCACTGGTGCGTTTTTAGTCTTGAAGAGTAAGTTGAAATGCAGCGCGTAACTATCACACTGTTAAACACTTGTATTATTAGGCGCAAATAGCACTTGGGTAGTATCTACATTATGATTATATTTTTATAAAATTCAAGCAAATGAGCCTGCAGTCCATCTGATGGTATGCGGTGTTTACCGCCCATTGATATCTGTAATCAACCCCACATAAGATCAGGGTCAGGATCAAGGATCAGGAATTACCTAAGGTTATTCATAGACGAGTTGTTACCCCTGATGACTTAGTTTGAACGCCTCGGATAACTATTTATTTATTGTCAGTTAGAACGGATTAGTCCAATTACACTAATGACGAAACATATTTATACAAAGAACTATGTCTCCCTGAAGGGTGTGGCCCTTCAGACAAGAACATAGCGGCGCGGAACACTGCTGTTATGACGCAGAAAATGATTGTGTTGATAGTTATATGATGAATGAATGATTGTTTGTAGTATGCATATTTGTGTGTACAGATGCCGTAGAGTATTAATAGTAGTGTAGTATTTTTTATAATCTTTTTCCTATTATCTTTTGTGTTAATATTATATTAAACAGATATTAACTTTTCTGTGTTTCAGAATCGAGAAAGGACAACTAATAACATTCAATCCTGAGGCTTTTGTAAGAACACGAAAAAACATGCAACCATTTCTCAGAAAAATATTGCAGTCGCAAATATTTCAACAAGTATGTATCAAGAAATTTATAGCTCATATATTTTATGACATAATGTTAAATACCAGTGTCGACAATTTTGATCATTTATTACAATCTTCATATTATTATTATCTCGGTAGAGTGGAGTATATTGTTCTTACCGCACGTAATTCTCATGATTTGTTTGTACACACAAGTAGTATGACATTAAAGAAATGGTATATGTGCCAAACGCGACATAAAACGATTTTAATAGAAGTAAAAGATAATTCTAATAATTTTATTAGGTATACATAAATGTTACTTGAATTCTTCCAAAAAAACTGGGAATTTTATTGTGGCTTCCATATTATATACTTATTTGAAACGTATTTTATAAGGTCCTTTTAATGGGTCTTGTTAGTTTTACGTGAGGATCACGTGACCCTCATAAGAGACGCAGCCGAAGTACTATATTTTCGTGAATTTGGTACAAGGCTAGATGTTTTTAAGCGTTAAGCAATTTTTGCGTTTATATGCACGGGTGTAGTTTGCGGCACATTTTCAAATGAGACGACCATCTTAGTCCTCGGGAATAGCCATGCATCTGTAATTGTCTTCAATAACTTCAGATAGAACTCCTGTTCTATATGAAGTTGCAGACATATGTCCGTAGGCGGCAGTAACCATATTTACCACCAGATTGACTACATGTACGTTTGCTACTTCAATCTTATATTTATTTATTATATCATCTGATATATAAAGATGTTTCTTTGTTTCTAAATCAATTTCTTCTGTATTGTATTGTAACACTAATCTCTGTGAACAGTTCATCGACGAGCGACTGGAACTGCTCAACTCTGGGCGGGGTTTCAGCGACGAGTTCGAGGTCGAGTGTAATAACTATGCTGAGAAAGTGAGCACCGGTAGCGGGCAACGGTTGAAGCAGCAGTATAGGGAGTGGGCGAAGACTGTGAAGAAGGAGGGCGGGGCGTTCTTCAAGACTGTTAAGGACAAGGTACGGATATCGTACAAATGTAAGCTTGTGTATGTGTTGTAACCGATGGTAATGGAATGTTTCTCCCTTTTTAATCCTAATTGCTACTATTCCTACTAATATTATAAATGTGAATGTAAGTTTGTTTGTCACGCTTTCACGCGAAAAGTACTCAACCCATTATCATGAAACTTTGTAAACATATTCTTAGAGGTGCAGGAAAAACATAGCATAGTTATTCTTAAAAAAACATATATTTGTTGAAAAATAAATATTTTGGCTGACTGTCTGTCAAAATATTGAATGTTGATCAATATCGAACTCTTCAAATGAATATCTTATTAAACGTTTTGAATTTTTGTACATGTATATTACGTTATTTTATTCTGTCATTTATGAGAAGTATCTCAACTACATATTTCAATTTTTGAGGATAGGTGCAAGTTCATTGTTTTAGTTAACGCGAGCGAAGTCACGGGTAAATGCTAGTATGTAATAGTTATGCCATAGGATGGTTTACGAAACTGTAAGTGACGTTTAATAAAATAAATGGCGGAATGTTGATTTTTTTACTAATTAAATATTAATTTAATCTTACTTGCATGGCTTACTTATATGGAATAGTTATGCCATTGGATTGCTAACTAAACTGTCAATAATATTAAAAGATATTTGTGGAATGTTATTTTTTTCTTTCATGCACTAATGTTTTTTATTTGAATGCTATTTAACGGTTATGCTATATGATGACGAACTTAGTTGCTAATACTAATACAATATAAAAGGTATCGTGCTTAACGGCAAGCAACAATGTAAAATATTATTTTGAGTATGTATAGATACAAATAGAAATCTAGAAAAAGAGTGCCTTTCATAAATCATATGAAGATTGGTTAATAAAAATGGGTATTGTGGAAATTAATATAAGTTGTCAAACATGAATACGTACATAAATAACATAGTTAATTGATATTTTGCACCTCTTGTGTCTTTTTCAATCTTGCATATAAGAGGATCTTATACCGTTTTGCTTGTTAAACTATGTCATCGAGATCATGGTGCGCAAGTTGTAAAAAATTTAAATTAAGATCGAAGGGCTAGGAAAATATTCGCTTGGTGTTGCTTCGCTTCGTATTAAGCAAATTTAGCTATGATGTGCAGCGAAATTCAGTAACCGTATAGGATATGACACGTACATACATTTGGTTCCTGCTTTCAACGTTAACGGTTTGTAGCCGTCGAGTGTTTTTTATATGCGTATTTTGTTCGGAACGTTTTAACTATACAAACATCGACACTAACTGATGTAGCTTCCATCGAGCTGGAGCATTTATAATTGTTTACAAGCACTCATCCATCCAAGCCTGATATTGGTGTTTTTCTTACAATGACGGCACTAATAATTTTATTTAATAATATTCAGCTTTCATACTATAATGTCTCGTCGTAAGATCTCACTCTGTTCGCGTTTTGTGTGAATTAACTTATACATGTTTAATGCTTATCATTGTGCGTCGTAACATATTTATAAATACATATTGTCCTAAAAACAAATGAATATCCGTTGAAAAGTTTTCGAAAATAAGGCAATCGTATGTTTGATTGAGTAACAATCTAAATCGTTAAACTGTCGATATGTGAAATAAACTTATAATGATGTTGAAAAATAAAATAAGTCGGATATAATATTTGCCAGTAATATTATTATATTTGACACTTTTGTTTTAGTTGATAGAACTGATGTGTATTTGCTATTAGGTCAAGTTGAAGATATATTTTTACAAACTGAATTATATAAAACTGATGTATACACTCCGATTCGTGTATGTGTGATATATCTACTAATGCAGGTAACGCCTTGTGTATATCATACGCGGAGGTGCGACTGGCACGATACCATATATGAAAATAATGTTAGGGAACATTATAATTCTGGCAAATACATACATAGCAGTTCTGGCGTTCAGGTACAAGGTTGTGGTTGCCGGCTCACTTATATATGAGGCGACCATGTTAGGAATTGCAACGCATCTGTGATCGCCTTCAGATAGAACCCCTGTTCTATATGGAGTTGC
>DWNE01010764.1:0-10167 GCA_018249875.1 Cecropterus toxeus
GGGATAGTGTAGCAAGATGCTATCCAGTGTCCGCCCCTCACGTGGCAACAGATGGTCGTGCCGGACGTAGAGTTAGGCTTATGAGGGGCTTATTATTATTATTATTATTATTATTATTGGTAACTTCCTGATCAAACATACGAAAAAAGTTTCATTATTATATTTTAAATGTACCATAATCATAACATAACGAAGCAGAGGTTGTAAACATTCATTCACTTTTGGAGAAAAGCAGCTATGTGAGATTTTTAAGTGTTTTTTTTAAGTAGACCCCAAATTATTAAAGTTCGCCTCATAGGCACCACAACGTGGGCCACAACAAGATGTTGTCTGCCCAGAGTCACAAATTCTGAACAGTTAAAGCTCCAACTCATAACCATTCGTGACTCCAAGGTCTCTAAGTGAAGGCTGATAGGTGGACAAATTCTGAATAAAATTACCACCGCCTCAATATTCACTATCCTGGTCAATTTATGCATATATCATTAACATGTTAATTTTGTACGCCCGATGACAAAACCAATTGATGAACACGAATCATCATTTATAAATAAACCGCCGTAGTCATCCGCATAACCCTTTCTAGAGGCAAATGCTCAAATTGGTATACAAATTTTGATTTTAAAACTCACATGATTTTACTCTTTATACCAGTGTAGATAAGGGTGAAAATGCTGTACCAAAATGAATGGGATTCGTTACTAATCGATCAATAATGGTTGTATTGAAATCAATCGCAGGTGTTCAAGTGATATGGCTTTTTTATCCATCCCGTGCGTGTATGCTATTGTTGTCACCCTATTGTCATCGTACAAAGTTAATTCTGTGCCCCTAGTGCGGGTGTAAGTCTCTTTTTTGACAAATCGCCTATTTATACCAAAAACGAAGATCGATAAAGATATGATATATATCGATATATTTACTTTTAGAAAGTCGTTTAGAATTCTGTGAAAACTATTATAACTTCTACTTTTGCTAAATCGATAGACCTTCATTTTTTTTTAAATTTTTCTATCTCTCAATCTCAATTTTCGAAAAACGGAAATCTATCGATAGGCGCCCGTTTTTTTTTTTTCAAAAAGTATTTGGTATAAAAAGTCAATTCGTTAAAATCAGCCTTATTCACTACGTGCGCAGAATTTTTTATGTACTTTCTTTTACCACTTTTGAGTACCATCTTTTTTTTTATTCAAAAAGGTATATACATCGTGACAACGTATTGAGCCTTACTGTATATATATATTTGTTTGTGTTTATATATTTTTTTTGTTCTCGAGTGGGAAACCTTCAAAAGGTACCCGTCGCCGTGGGAGCGACGCTGGGTTATGTGGGAGTTTTGCACTAAGGCTCTCCGGGTTCCGGGTTCTGGGACTCCGGGATCTCCAAAGGAACATAACCAGAGTCTTCTGAGTGCATTGCCCCATCGGTCCACTAATATAAATATACTTTTAATCCTTTAAATAAAGTTCTATAGATTTCATGCGAATTTAAACACATAGACAAACAGACAGATATTTTCAACTTGAAAAGCACCTATATGATTTTTCTTACTTACTTAAATTAGATTAAAGTAGATCAAAGTAGATTTAGCTTTTTTCTAGATAAATTAAATAACAAAATTATTATCACACCAGATAATATAACATCATACAATTTGATATAATTATTTACACCAAATAACATAACAAATAATTTATACCAAATTCTAAACGAATATCATATTTCTAGACAGTGGAATTATTACACAAAACGGAACAAAGCGGAACAAAGGCACGATGTACACTCGGGGAATAAATGGGTGTGCTATTGTCTTAACTATTATATGCGAGTATTCACTGTCATTGTACCAATTTCTCGTCATTATAAAATGTAACAGACTAAATGACACTTAAGCGACTTTATCAAATATGTCTAATGTCTTGAATACCACAACTTCGTTCTTTAATGTATACGTTTTTGAGTACCATTTTGTTCCGTATTTAGTCCCGTAATTTAGTCCCGTAGTCACCTCCTACGATATATATATTGTAGGAGATGACTACGGGACAAAATTTAGAATTCTAGTAGAACATCAACACTTACATATAAACTGCCGTTCCAAATCCTCACATCAGGCCATGGAACTACGAGATCTAAATGAGAATTGATAAATTTATTCTAAGTCTATTAATTCTTAAGGCTAGATTTTTTTAACATTCTTTCTCTATACATATAAGCGAGGTCATAAAAAAACTTAAATAATGAAATACCTAGGATTTAACCCTGAACCAGCAAAGGTTCAGGGTTCAATCCTGTAGTTCGAGCTGAGTAGCACTGTAAAGATATTTATATAATTGTTATCGTTCATTAATGAATAGCATACAGCAGCAACAATAGCAGTTAATACGACTTTAGCGGCGCGAAGCGAACATCAGTCACCTTGCATTTGACTGCAATATTCATTAAGCGACTTACAACGCCGCTGATACTCTATTGTACTCTGTTGCATTACGGTTTCAGGGTTTAGGGTTGACAGTTTTAGTATTTTATTTTTTACTAGCTGAAGTAATCGGGCTTCGCTACGGACATGAAAATAGTTGTCATCCTTAAATAATGCAAAAAAAAAACTAAAAGCTTACATGTTCACCAGGTAAATAAGTTATATCTATGCAAAATTTCATATAAATGGGACCAGTGTTTCTTGCGTGATTGAGTAACAAACAGCACACACCATCTCACTTATATTTATTAGTATAGTTTTTATTCAAATAATTAATGTCATTTTTTTATAAAATCAATCATAGACGTTTTTCCTTGAGTGTACTTTTATGTAAAACATTTAATGGCTAATATTGTGATCAGTGTTTTTAAAATAACTTGTATATACTTACCTCATATTTCAATTTCGAATTTATTAAAACGGCATTTTATTCTTTTAGTATTTTTGTATATAATATGAAAATAGGAAACGAGCATGCAGTTCACCTTATGGTAAGTGGCCGCTGATAAGATTAGAGTCTTACCTCAGGTTAGTGGCGGTGGTTATTCCGGAGCCAAAGTACAATGAGTGATGACCCGCGTGGCGGTGTGGTCGCCATACGGGTCTGACACGCAGTAGGTCTCGGGTTCGATCCCCGGCCAGACAGAAATGTGAATGATGAGTTAAGATTTCTATTCTGGGTCTGGGTGTTTCTATTCTTCTTTGTGTGTTCATGGCACCTACAACACAGGAGAATATCCTACTGTGGAACTACGAGTATGAGTGTAGAAAGCATTTACTTAAACAAAACTATGATTAATATTTAGGTAATTTGTAAAGAGTTCTACTATCTTTTAAGTTTTTATTTTATTTTTTTTATAGCCGTATCGAAAAGGTAGATGGGGCCGAGCATGCACATTTGCAAAATATAGAAATAACCAATGCATCACCTGTTATGAGTGTAGATAGCGTCACATTTTATCATAACATCACGCTAAAATCAACTTCAGTTACAAATCATGAACTTTCTCTTTTCTTAGTCACACGTTAGCACAACACTGACATCTGACGTAAAAATTTATGATCGCAACGGTGTCAAGATCAACATGAATCATACGACATGAATTTTTAAATTATTTCGTAAGGACATTAGACTCTACTATTTCAATTTGCAATAGAATTAAATTGTAGAGTCTAATGAGTCAAAATTGAATACAATAAATACCTGCGTTAATTTGTATTTAAAACTGTTCACGTATTCCTAATTTTTCTCTTAATATTCATGAGCTTTAAGTTACAAACGAACATTTACCGTAGTAGTTCATAGTTACCTACTGCCGCCCAATGTCCACCACACCCTTCTACCGAAACGAAAAAGTTGCTTTTAATTGAGTGCTGCTGCAGCGCTCCCCTGTTTAGTAAAAAGGATTTTAAAACTACTTTTTTAAACCATTGCTATAAAATAATATAAGCAGTGCTATAAGTATTTTATTCATTTTCGTATTGAAATACCGTACCGCGTAAAAATTGAACAAAAATTAAGACGAAATTCATTTTTCCTACAAAAATAAAGTAATTAAACACTTAAGTCTGAAAATCATTTACTATATAATTTCCACTCACTATGTATCTGCCACTTTTTTCTACTACTTATGTTCACATTAAAGTTTATTAGTATAACAAAAGTAAGTAAGTAGTATCTATAAATCACAGATTTTAGTTCCCAATTGGAGCAACCCTAGCTTGTGTTGAGGCTGTCGTGCCAATGATTAATCGCGTCTATGAAGCCTGGTAATTTCAGCATTGTATCGCGAAAAACTTGCTGAAAACTAGCGGGTTTAATTAAATTAATACGTCAGATCCACGGTCCGCCTTTCGGATGTTTGTGGTAATGATTTTGTGCAATTAACGGTTTTAATTTCATCAGCTACATCGCTCGTTTACGGATCAATTTGGAGTAAAAGTCAAGCGTTGAAATTGCGGTTTATGCTTAAAGTGATTTAAAACCAATAGCATTAAATAGGTATTTACTGATATTATGATGTACATAGACAAATAAAATTATTGTTTGAATGTTACATATTAAATTCCTACTTATTTTTAAAACCTTCACAAGGAAATGAAGTTATCGACAAAAAACAACTTAACTTCGGTAAATCATCCATGTTCGAGTGAAGTAAAGTCTTTATAAACAAGAAAACTCTTAGATTAAAAATATTTTACTATTTCAAGATTGAAAAATGATTACTTACTAAAACGCAGTGTTTCAAATAACAAAGATGGCGAATATTAACACCCACCTGTGAAAAAATATCACAAAACAAACATATTCGCTTTGGGAATAGTTCGCAAAACACATTCACACACTTGTCTCAAAGAATCTTTATGATAATACTATCAATTTGAATATGTCAATAACTTCACGTAATTTGCATAAGCGATGTCGGATTCACACCTCGTAAGCATATCGATTTAATACGAAGAACTTCAGAAGTCATACAGTTAATTTGGTAGCATATGAAATATTGTATTCAGATGCTATAACATTTGTCATGGGCGAATTATTTAAATTGTTCTCGGCTAAGTATGCAAAGCAGCAATCTCACTCGATCAGGCTGCAAATGAGAAATTTATACAAAAATGCAAGTGCAAGGATTTTGCACGGTACCAGGTTGAATTTCGGGTGAGCCGTGGTATGGTTAGTGTTAGCAGTACTTTAATTGCAGACGAAATATTTGGGGTTGTATTATTTGCAATAAGGAAACGTAAGAAAATGTTTAAATTTGAAATAATATTTATAAGAGACCACGGAAAAAATATATATTTTTTTTAAATTTCATAACATGTCATAATAAATTAACCAATTCAAAGAGTACATGCTATATGTATTATGCTATGTTACACCATGTAAGAACTATGTATGTGATTCAATTGGACCAAAATGTGTAGGTACCAAATCTCAGACATCAGTAAGAATATACCTGATATAATAAAGATCATAAATCTATCACATATGAAATAATTAAGACATTTTAGATAACATTCAGAAAATTAAGAAAATAAAGATAAAAATAATCATATTATATTCCAAAGTTTAAATAAACACAAGAAAAAACACGAAGTAGGTACTTTTTCGAGATTGCATACAAACGAACTCTTATGCAAATTACGTGAATAAGAAGTGTGACTTCCTGTACGGAATTTTGCGAATGGGTGCCTACATTATGATAATCGACCCTAATTTGAATGTTTCACATGGTCAATTTGACTAGTAACCACACAACGAATAAGAAAGAGACAGATGATTTGTTATATCGATATTTAATTCAAATGAAGTAGAAGACTTGTTAACTGCTTGAGATATAGCAAAGGGAGAGAATATTTTAAGATAATTCAGTCGTTTGTCAAGGAAAAGGATTATAGAAGATAATAGAATATTAGGGAATGATGTTCTGCCACACGTAATTGACTTTTGTAAATATTTCGATTGACAAGTTGATACCTGAGAATGTGTTGATTGTTTCGTTCCCATAGTTGGTACTCGTATTGTCGAAATTGATTAAGTTGAAAGAAATGTTAGCAATGTAATCTAAATTATACAAATGTGTTAAATTTATGAAAAATAGTTAACATGAGGGACTTTAGTCTTTGAATTTTCCTTTTTATTATAAGGAAGTAGCAAACAAGTGTGCAATCCATTTGATGATAAGTGGCCACCGCTGTATGATGTTGTCCATGAGCAACAGCAATTACGAGTAAACTCAGATAATATCAATGTTACTTGAAATTATTCACAGATGCTTTGCTACATCTGAGGACGATGTTAGAAAGTAACTAAAATATATATAATATATTTTAAATTAAATGTCCACAGTGTCAAGTCCAAACACTATTAGGGTGGTAGAACCAGTGTAGTTCGACCTGGGAGGTACAACCGCCACATCTATTTCTAGCGTGAAGCAGTTCTTGTGTTTCGTTGGAAGGGTGTGGTTGCCGCCTCACTTGTATATGAGGCGACAGCAACGCATCTGTGATCGACTTTAGATAGATGTTCTATATGTATTTGCCTATAGATGTGCATGGACGGCAGTTATCACTTACCATCAGGTTAACTGGATGCTCGTTTGCTACTTCAATCTGATAAAATAAAACTATGGAAATTCAATGTAAGGATTTCAGCTATTTAAAAAAACAAATTTTACTTTAGACTTACGACATTTAATTTTGGACTTTTAATTAGAAGTCTATAAATCTTAATATAAAAGAAAACAAACTAAAGTCAGACATACGATTAAGCATCGTTGCCAAAACGGAAACGGTTTGCATTCTTTTAGAATGCGTTCGTTTGGGCACCTCTCATCGATTTTTAACCTGTTTTACCGTATTTATCTCCTGTTGATTTTTAGTTTGTTTTGGTGTCGATCCATTGGTGTTTTGACCTAGTTTTGTTACTAAAACTAAAACTTTTGTTTTACAAACATCGAGTTGCTATTAAGTTTCCTTAATGTAATTCTATGTGTATGTATCTATCTTATATTTTATAAGCATGCGATAGAATGTGGTATAATAATTTAATGATGAAAAAATTGAGAAATAGGAAAATAACATAAAAAGGATAATTTGAAATGTGCTAAATCAGATAGTCCTAATATTGTATAACAAAATCAACATCCAATATGATATTTCTACAAGACAAGATTGACAAGATTTCTACACTCAATTTTAGACTCAGACTATGATAGCTAAAGACACAGACACACAAATATAAGAGTATATTAACACCCAGAACCAGAATGATGTAGATAAATAATTTGTAAAAAAATACTATTATTTAGAAGCTTATTCTTAGATCCGCTAAAAATCTGATACCACGGAGAAAACAGACAAGTATTCTTGTGAGTAGGGAATATATACAAATAAGGTATTTGCAACACTTGATGGTTTACGCAAACCACAAATATACACCTAGTTATCGAACTCGGATTCTGTAAGCATGTTAATAACCGTTGTTGTAATATATTTTACACAAGAATTAATTAATAATAACATCACAAAAGCAGTAAATAAGGCAAACCCTAATCAGATATTAACTTTCTTTCTCTTCCATATTCAGCGACAGATCATAAACTTCCTAATTATTTATCGGAACAGCGTTTTCCTCTCCAACCGGTTCTGAATCAAGCCAATGTTTTGTTTTGATCCTCTCTTTTTGGGTTACTTGCTCAGGGTCAGTTATGTTTTGGTTTTTTGCAAACTTTTTTTTTTGTGAATCATTTCAAGATTTAATCGATAATCGTTTGCATCGGATACCTATTATATATTTTAATCAAGTATTAATAACTATTTTAAATATAAAGTAGTACCTTACGAAATACGATTCACAAAAGGTTAGAATCAATAAAATGTGGTTAAACTTACGATATCTACAGATTGATGGGTACTTTTTTGTGTATAACATAAGACGAACTAAATTGGTTTAACGAAACTGACGAATAAATATATATTTTTTAAGAAATACAATAATTAAAACGTCTCATCACTTTGAAATGAAATTGTACATAAACAGAGGTATATATGATTTTCAAATCAGTCTTATCACCAAGCGTTCTATAATTGACTTAATATTATTATTTTTATTTGTAAAAACGATGAGAAAAAGCGTTATGTGATAGCAGAAATGCCTTTTTCAAAGTCATAATATACGACAACTGATGCATTCTGAACATGTAGTCAGTCTGCTCAAAGACTTGATGTGACTCAAACAAGGCTATAAGCACTCTTAATTTCTGTACACAATTACGTAAATCTTTAACAAAAACATCAAACTAACTACAGACAGAAAAGAAAACGTTAAAGTCAGATATCAAAGGGTTTAAATTCCAATGTAACGATGGTTTCACTTAGGGCGTTTTCCAGTCTGTGTTGACCGCACCCAACGCTCAGTGCAGGTGTCTCAGAACAAAAGGGTTTAGGTTCGATACTCGTCTCGTGTATAGCGATTTGAGGAAAAAAATAACACGAGTATCGCGTATTAATGATGCGGCGATATTTAAACGAGTTTATAAAATGTTTTTTTTTTTTTAATTCTCGTACGATCCGCGCGCGTTGGTTTTTTGATTTGTTTTCGATCATCTGTAACTGTTAGGGTATCCGATGGATGTATTAATGCGTAACGTTTTGTAAATGCTTACACAGAGCCAGCCTTGCATTTAAAATTGTATTTTGAAATATTGAGATTACATTTTGTAAAAGGGCTTCAGAGTTATTACGATTTTTTTTTTTTTACGAATTTTCCAGTTTTTGGTAACGCATTCACCTAGGTCTTAAGTTTTTTATAGACTTTACAGCATTATGGGCATTATTTTTTAGTTAGTTTTATCACTTGTAATTTTAATAACAATTTGTAAATTGTTATGCGCTTTAAAGAAAAAAGACGGCGGAATTCGGCCAATAGCTGTGGGTAATACCATTAGGCGTATAGCTTCTAAGGTGTGTTGCAGGCACATTCTCCCTAAGCTTCAAAATTATTTTCAACCAATTCAATTAGGATTCGGCTCAAAGGGAGGATGTGAAGCTGCTGTACATAGTCTTAGAAGTTATATGCTTAATGATAACAAGAGCGTGGTACTAAAGGTAGATGTAAAAAATGCATTTAATTCTGTAATTCGCGATATATTTTTGGCTGAAGCTCATAAAATTATTCCTGAAATTTACCCCTTCTTACATCAAGCGTACGGTTTTCCGTCCGATCTAATTTTTCGTGATAATTTAATTAATTCCTCAGTAGGCTGTCAACAGGGGGATCCACTTGGACCTGCTATTTTTAGCTTAGCTATACATCCAATTATTTCGGCACTAAATTCCAAATTAAATTTATGGTATTTAGACGACGGTACACTCGGAGGTGAAGCAAATACAGTTCTAGAAGATCTGAAATTTCTTACACAAAGTTTTAAAAATATAGGTTTAAATTTAAACTTTTCCAAATGTGAGCTTTATATACCAAATTTAATTTGTGACAGGGAAAAAAAATCTATAATTGATAAATTTCAAAATTTGACACCTAACATCCAGCTTCTGAATAAAGAGTCTCTTCGCCTTCTGGGTTCGCCTGTTTTAGAAGAGTCCATACCGAGTTTTCTAGATGAACAAATTTCTGATTTCGAAAATATTTCTTTCCGACTCAGCAAAATTAATTCTCACGTGGCGTATCATATTATTCGGTTTTGTTTATTTGTTCCTAAATTCACATATTTTTTGAGAAGTTCTCCAATTTGGAAATTCACGAGCCATCTCTTGTCAATGGATTCGTTAATTCAGGATTGTTTGATCAAAATTCTAAATTGCTCGTTAAATGAAAAATCCTGGTGCCAAGCTTCTTTGCCAATCCGGTATGGAGGCATTGGCATTAGGAAAATTTCTTCCATTGCTTTGCCAGCTTTTTTGTCTTCTGCACACAGTACTAAATCATTATTTCAAAAATTAACTTTTTCCTCTTTAGGTTTTTCGGAAATTTCTTATTGTGCAGAAGCCAAGGAAGCTTGGTTAGCAGCCTGTCCAGGTGAATCCTTCCCCGATTGTCTAAGTTCTCAAAGGCAATGGGACGAGGGGCTCTGCAAATATGTTCATTCGGATCTTTTAAATAAATGCCAAAATTCTGTAGAGCACGCTCGTCTCCTTGCAGTTTCTGTTAGGGAATCAGGATATTG
>DWNE01010765.1:0-10167 GCA_018249875.1 Cecropterus toxeus
TCTGGGTCTGGGTGTTTGTGTATTCGTCTTTGTGTGTCCATGGCACCCACGACACAGGAGAAAATTCTAGTGTGGGGTTATGAGTGTAGAAAGCGTCTTTCTCTCATAATGTTTTTAACGATATAACTAGTTTATTGTTATTACCATTAACTTAAACTCAAAAATACTAAAATTCATGAACGTACATGAAATTTTCAAACTTAGGCAGAGAGCCATATACGAGTTGCCCATGTCCTTTGTAAGTGTTTTGGGTCTGGGTGTTAAAGCTAACGTGTGTTTCCAGCAAAAAGCTACGCGTGAACATAAACATCCCGCTGAAGACAGAGCTGAAAGTGGAGCAGGAGGCCACACACAAACACATCGAGGAGGACAGAAAGATGCTTATACAGGTAGGGCCGGTTTTTTTCTTATGTAGGGGATGATGTAAAGCGAGAGGGAGATGGGAATGTGCCGGTATTGTCGTTTCTTTCTAATGTAGGCGATTAAGGAAAGTGAGAGGGAGTTTATACAGGTATAATTGTCTCTTTTTACGTAGGGGATGAAGTAAAACAATAGGGAGATAGATAGATGCAGGTATTGTCGTCTCTTTTTTATGTACGTGATGAGGGGAAGTGAGAGCAAGACAGAAGGATGCTTATAGAGGTAGTGTTGTCTATTCCTTATGTAGGCGATGTAGGAAAGTGAGAGGAAGATAGGAAGATTATTCTTTTATAACTAATAAATTCCTCAATATTGCGAATATTTTTTTGGAATTTTATTATATATCGTAGGCGCTGTTTCGAAGAACCTTTTTTGAAACCAACGACTTTTTGCATGTATTGTGCACAACTTGTAAGTCTCATCTCATCTGGTGTTGATGTCCATATGGGATGGCCAATTACCATCGGATGAACTCATTTTCTCAATCTTATCGATATAATAAAAAATATATTTAAATGTAGGTTGTTAGAAATGGAGCGTAAGAGCGAACGAGCGAGAGACGAGATGAGTGAGTGAGAGAGGAACGGGGAAGGACAAGATGGCTGAATGTGGATTACGACGGACGCGCGGTCTTTAAAGTGTCTAAAGTTTTTTGGTTCTGTTACTTGGCAATACCCAACACACTAACCTAAATATTATGAAAATTCAAATGATTTCAATTAAAACGCTCCCCAGGCCGCCATCGTGAGGATAATGAAGACCAGGAAGACCCTCAAGCATCAGCACCTCGTGGTGGAAGTGCTCAACCAGCTCTCCAGCCGATTCAAGCCGCGCGTGCCTGTTATTAAGGTAATTTTGAGTAAAAGAGTAAATAAGGTGGTACAAACCAATGTAGTTCGAGCGGGGAAGTACCACCGCCACACCCATTTCTAGCGTGAAGCAGTTCTTGCGTGAGGTGGAAGGGTGTGGTTGCCGGCTCACTTTTATATGAGGCGACCATCTCAGTCCTCAGGAGTAGCAACGCATCTGTGGTCGACTTCAGATAGAACCCCTGTTCTATTTGAAGTTGCTTACAAATGTCAGTGGGCGTCAGTAACCACTTGCCATCAGGTGGGCTGCTTGCTCGTTTCCCACTTCATATTTGTAAAAAAAAATGTTACATCAAAGCATTGTCATGATTTGATTAAGTTTGGAATTTTGAAAAATCGAAGAATATTATTAACGAGAAAGTAACAATCACATAAAACTCTTTCTTGGCAGTTCATAAATGTACTACACTGCACTGTATCATCGTTTACGCATTATTGTCCCACTGATGCATGCACATGCACAGGTATGCACATGTCAAATTTAGTTTTAGGCCATATTCCACCGCGCTGGCCTAGGGTGAATAGGTAGTCTTCACAACTCAGACAACTTGGTACTCTCGTCATGTTTTCATCACTTCTTACGCAAGTGATGATAAATATCTGATCTAATTAGCACATAACTGATGAATCGGAGATACGTGCCTGATGTTCGAACCTCTGATTTTAGGATTCTAGCGGAATCCCTTAGGATTCAGCTAGAAAATCGGAAGCCACTAGCCTATCACTGATTTCTCTACCCTTATTAAAAATATATAGTACCTACCATTTATAGTGCGTACTAATAATTACATAATAATATATCTTATTTATATAAAGTGTGTTCTTTGTTGAATTGAGACTGTGTCACGAATCTCGGCTGTCCCGTCGCTCTGACTCATGAGCGGAAATTTCTAGTGCAAGCCGATCATTACAAAAAAATGTTTCTTATTTATGTTGAATGTGTTCTTTGAATTATATATGAAACTGGGTCGCGGATCCCCGCCGCCCTGGGTCCTTAGTCATAAGAGGAAAATCTTGTGTGCGCTTTTGCCATAATTTATGATATATTAGCTTAGTCACGTGGCGTCGCCCGCCTCGATTAACACACCTCCTTCACTTTTACCATGTGGTGAAACCAATGTAGATCGACCGGGGAAGTACTGCCGCCACGCCTATATCTAGCGTGAAGCAGTTCGTGCGTTTCCGTGGAAGGGTGTGGTTGCCGGCTCACTGATATATTAGGCGACCATCTTAGTCCTCAGGATTAGCAACGCATCTGTGATCGTCTTCAGATAGAACTCATGTTCTATATAAACTTGCTTACAGATGTCCATGGGCGGCAGTAATCACTTACTACCAGGCCGTCTCGTTTGGTACTTCATTATTCTAGCTCATAAACTGTTTGTATGCCAAATGTACCAAAATCCGACCAGTAGTTATTGCCTGATTCGTTACTCTACGAACACATATACATCCTCAAAAACTTTCCGCCTTATAATATTAGAACTAATATATAGATATAATATGTAGATTAAGAATAATTAAACTCAACTGAACTCAAACACAACAATGTTTGTTTAGTGCTTGAACAGAGAATGTCTAAATCAATCAGATATCTCCATAATCGGGATTGAGCCTGGAATCGTTTGAATGGTAGAAAAATACGATTACTACTGTGCTACACTGAATTTCAGAATTCTTTAATTGGTTGATCTTATCACTTAGTCTTGAAACTAAGGTAACAAAGTCTTCAAACTAAGAAATATATCTAAATAAATATAAAAGGATTTTCCGTCTCACTGACTTATATCAACGCGCAGCCGAAATAGTACCTAGAACCTTGAAATTAGGTACAGGAGTCTATTGGGTAAGTGAGCGATAAGAAAGGATTTTTAAAAATTTAACCCCCAAGGGCTTTAAATAGTGCTTAAAAGCTTATCAGGAATAATAATAATATTTCTGACTCTATATTAAAGTAATGCAAGCTTTAAGTATATTCAAAATACACAACAATATTTCATACTCGAGACCATTTAATTCAACAGAGACTTCTGTGAGTCTAACTAACTCACAGATGTCTCTGTTGAATTGGAACTTGATCAGAATAATCTTAATCCGGCTTCAGTTAAAGGCTTGTTGAAATGCTTTAAAATATTTATTTAATTTGATTTAACGACACTCCATCACGTTGTTTCGATTCAGAATCTTAAATCAAAGAACTTTATAATGAAATGTTAATTAAGGAATAGTTAATTTTCATACTCTTTAACTGGATTTAAATGAAGGTATTTTTAAACGATATTTTTCTAATGTTGAAAGCATATCAAAGTTTCCACTACACTTCGACCCTAAATTTTCTAAGATCATATACTGTCTAAGCATTGTGAATCAAAATATTTTAATAACGCTTTTAATGTTATGGAAGTAATACGAGCATGCGAACTATCGGATGGTGAGTGACCACTACCGCATGTGCTTGTACATGTGTAATGTGTACATGCGCATTCATCCCACATAAGATCATAATCATATCTTTTTTTTCTCGATAATCTTATCTAGGATGATCCAAATCTTTAACTGTGCTGGCATCAGGTAAGAGTCTAGTCTTACCTAACTTGGATTTCCCTTATCATACGTTACGTCGCACACACTGGTAATTTGGCGGTGTACCTAAGCAGTACAACTGCAAAAAGTACTTTTAAAATTTTAATTTATTTAAAGGGAAAATCTAGCAATTATTAGTGAAATTGCTTTTTAACCGACTTCTCATTAGTGAAACTCTATATCAACTATATAACAGTAGTTTTACGTCTGTCTGTCTGTCCGTATGTCACAGCCCCTTTATTCGGAAACTTTTGAGACTACTCCCCATCCGTGGAACTGAAACTCAAAAAAAAAAACCTTACCTATACATGTGACGTGTCTATAGAAAGGTCTTTAAAATGACACTGAAATTTCTAAAACCATTTTTTCTTAAATTTGATTGTTTGAGAGATAAGCCCTTACAAAGCGGTAAAACGTGTCCTCCTCTAAGCTAGCTAGCTACAAGACAAAATATCTACATGAAACATATAAGATCAAATTTAATAACATTATTATAAATAACAATTGTTATATCAATAACATGTATCAACACACAACGTTGCATAATATTCACGTCAGCCTTGTCATTCGCGCTTCCCGGGCCGATGTCTGTGTGACCTTTGGATTCGCTCGGAAACTAGGTCGTCGGCATCTGACCTTTTTGTTTGTATTGAAAAAGACGCCCGATCTAGCCCGAATAGTGCCGGAGACGCCCGAACGCTATTTTGGATGCACCGATCCAACATGCAGTTGACATATCAGTTCCTCAGTAGGTCAGCCCGGGCACGTGGAATCTTGATAATGGCCAAACAATAAGTGGCACATTTCAATATATTATTGTTTACTGCTAATTGGTGTTGCTGTGTTATTCGGTTATTCATAAAATCGTCATCAAGACAACGCATAGAATAAAACATAAAATTTCATACAGAAGTTAAAATGTAAAAGAAAATCTATACCTAATTATTTACCGTATATTTTTATATGAATTTAGATATTTATTGTAGGTCTGGTATTTCAGTAATATTCGTTTTGTGAGTCAGGAAACCCACGACACAGGAAAAAACCTAGGACGGCACTATGAGTGTAGAAAGTGTAGAAAATTTTTAATACGGATCAATGTCTGTGGAATTTACAAACGTTAGAAGTTACGTTTATATGTCCAGAAAATGTTATTGCATTGCAACAATAACAATAACAGATTACACTTAGTACTTCTAAGTTGTACGTAGTAAAGCGCTGTCAATATTTAAATCTAACTTCTACGCACGAAGAGAAGTGTAACTTAATTAAAATTCAGTAAAAAGTTCCCTATCTTTTTCCGAAAAAAATAATACTTGTACATTAATTTATCCTAGTTACGCATCTAGCTATAAGGATGAGAAACAGAAGACTACAGTAATGTATGTAAATCAGTGTTAATATAAGCACGGAAGCTCGTATCTCTTGTAATGTTAGCAGGATAACTTATCTCAATCCCCGTGTAATGCCAAGAGATAGTCCTGATATATTCCCGATAATATTGAGAGTAGTTTCAATGAAAGCCCTGGAACGAATATAAATTAGCCGGGAACCACAGGGGTTCCAAAGGAAGAATTTGCTATTTGAAAACATCGCACGAGCCACGACAAAGTAAAGGGAATTTAATGACGCTACATAGTTCATGGGAGGTATTATTATTAAATATTTTAGTATTTTCGTTATAACAACGAATATACATATATTTTCTATACACAGAGCCCCTATACTATGATTCTTTATCATTGGTATCATGCAAACACATGGATCTTAACTACGAATTAAACCATTGAGATATCTGATAGACCGGTACCATATCAGAACAGTTATTAAGGGCCAAATAATATATTAGTTCTTTAAAAGTTGATTTACAAAATTCAAAAGCATACGAAGTCTATATCTAAGACAGAATATTTTCACTACTACCATTTTTCCGCGGGTCCAGTCATTTAGGTAATTTTTTACACAATGAACAGCGTCCTTTATCTTAATCTAAGTCATAGTCTATGTGTTCCATCTTTCATTTAAATCTGATTAGTAGTTTTAATTAAAAGAGTATAATTTATACATCCATTGTTACAAACTTTCGACTTTACAATATTAGTAAGATGTCTCTTAACATCTTCTATCATATCCTATTTATTTATTTTTTATCACTTTCACTATTTGTACACAGAAGTGGCTCAGTATTACGTTAGAAATAAAGATAAAAAACTAGTTTATACATATGATGACAATATTTTTTAAATTCCCATTTCAATGTAAAAATAATCATTCACACACAATTGTAAAATATCTACAACCGCTCTTAACCGCTTAATAAACTTCAAAATAATTCACTAACTATGATGCCTCACAATCAATCACGTGAATAGAATATCACATATAATATGGTACCTTATATCTATTAGAATGATTGATAGCAAATACTTCAATTCGACCTACAACAATAGCAATGAGTTATTTTAAGAGCTGAACACTGATACGTGACTCGAGTGGTAAAACTAAGCCAACCTATCACCTATATTATTTAACACATTGGTTTGTTTAAGTGGCAATAACAATGTTTAAGTTACGACTTAACGTCTTAGCTGTTGTAGTGAAAGCAACAGGCTACAAACGAATAATCATTTGACTTAAATGAATAGTTACTGGACTAAAAAGAATAATTGAAAAAAAATAATGTTTATATTTCCTTAATTGATAGTCATTTGATTTAAAGGAATATAGTACAAGCGACAAGCTGTAAACGAATTATCATTTGACTTAAATGAATAGTTGCTGGACTAAAATGAATAATCGAAAAAAATGAATGTTTATATTTCTTCAATTGAAAGTCATTTGATTAAAAGGGATATAGTACAAGCAACAAGCTGTAAAGAAATCATCATTTGACTTAAATGAATAGTTACTTCACTAAAATGAATAGTCACTTGACTTAATTACTTGAAAGAAATGAATTTGTATATAACTTAAATTAATAGTCTTTTGATTAAAATGTAGTTGTTTCAACTATAGTTGTCTGTTGTGCTCAACTGCATAAAATATGCATGAAGAGCAAATATACATTGCATCTATATAAAATTAAGTGTATAATTATTTGACTGAAATGAATAATAACTTCACTAAAATGTATAGCTATTTGCGTAAATGATTAGCCATTTGGATTAAATGAATAGGCATCTGACTTAAATGAATATTCATAAGTTTTAAAGGAATAATTTGACTTAAATTCATATTATAGGCACTTAGAGCCTGTATACTTATATTCATTCAGTCACACATTAACCTACAAAAAAACTCGAAGAAATAGGCTTTGATTATGGGGTTATGTTATTAAACTTTTAAAAAATCATAATTACCTCCAAACACACTTAAAATTGTATTAAAAACACATATATCAATTCACTATTTCCAGTTTAAATGAACGATCTGAAATAACTGTTCCCATTATTTTCTTCACTGTAATATATCTTGTCTATATTAAATATGCCTTTTGCTTCTTTATTCGTCAGTGATAGAACAAGGCACTAGCAACCTCGATATTTTGATTTATCTCTTTCACGAGCACGAACTATATTGATTGAATGATCGCGAAAACATGATTTATTTTAATCGACGCGTATGATTTAATTTAAGATACACGAAATCAATAAATTGAGAAAAAATATAGTCGCCTAGTAATATATACGTTAAGAAGTACAAGGAATACCGAAAAATCCTAATTTTAAAACAATTGAACTTTGTTATCTGGTCTAAGATACTTTTAATGTATATTAAATAATTGCATTGCCATTAGAACAAATGTGTATTCCAAATTTCAACTCAATCTGATACTGAGAAGTGGGTGAAATTAAGCTTGAAAGATTTGACCTAAACATACTTACATACAAACATTTCAAGTTAAATAAAAGCTTTTAAAATAGAAACAGTAATGTTATCGCATTCCGATTTATTTGTAACTTGATATGATTGGCGTACTACTTATTGGCTAGTTTCGGGAGTGGTATAGCTTGCGCTAGTTAGATTTATGAAGCTACAAACAACCGAAAATCATGGTTAAGCTAATCGTCAACACTTGAAGACATGGTGAGAAAGTCGCCGGGAAAGGGCCCGGAATGGGGCACCGCGCCCGAAGGATTTTGGAGATCCCGGAGTTATCCATACAGCGCTGAGGACGGCCACCGGGGGGTTTTTATAGTGGTAAAAATCCCACATAACCCGGCGTTGCTACCATAGCGTCGGGTACCTTTGGAAGGCTTTCCCTCCCGAAAAAAAAAAGGTATAATTAGTCTTACCTAAATGTAGCCACACTGCCAGCGATGTGTTGCTAACTCTGAGCACTAAGTTAGAATGTCTTGGATAAGTATATGTTCCTTACCATAGACTTCAGACGAGAATTCCACACCTATTTTTAGCATGAAGTAGTTCTTGTGTTTCGATGGAAGGGTGTGGTTGCCGGCTCACTTTTATATGAGGCGACCATCTCAGTCCTCGGGAGTAGCAACGCATCTGTGGTCGACTTCATATAGAACCCCTGTTCTGTATGAAGTTGCTTATAAATGTCCATGGGCGGCAGTCACCACTTACCACCAGGTGAGCTGCTTGCTCGTTTGCTATTTCATATTAATAAAAAAAAGAATACAACAGCGCATGACTGCGCTGTTATTAGGCAGAAATAGGTGTGGCGGTGGTGCATTCCGAGTCGAACCACATAGAGTTCTATCACCTTTAATATGTATATGATATGTTAGTTTTTTATGAACGTATATATTTCACCAGCGTATTGTATGTTTTTCTTTCAAATATAAATTCAATAATAATTAACTTGTACGTAATATTTTTATTAGTACTTTGTGTTTATTTTAACAGCGAGCTGTCTATAGCGTCGTAGCACCGTGAATTCATTGGCTTCTTAGATTAAAATCTTTACTAGGAATGTATGTACTTTCTCTTGCCATCTTGCATATCACGGACAAACAAGAATAACGAAGTATTGCATGGCATTCCTATGGCACTGACGTCACGTATGTAGAAAACATTCTTGATTTGAAAGGCGTCAACGATTAAATATTCTCATTTACCAAATTTATAAAAGACATCAATAAAATAATCTGTGATTTAATTTCACTTCAAATAAAACTTGATTCACGACTGGCACTCAGTTACACTGCGTATCATTCGAATTTACAATCTAAACAATGAAAACATTCAGTATTGGCACAACGCATACCCAAACTTAATTACAGTCATCTTGTCTGGAACATGTATTTGTGTAGTCATTATCAGGGATATTATGGAGCTCCGAACCGTATCCGAAACTATCGGATATCCGAAATAAAAAAATATCCTTAACCGTATACAAAATAAAATTTCGGTTAATTTCGGATATGTTGCGAGACATGATTTTTGTTTATTTTAGTAAATAACACTTAAAATTGATAAGTTAGCTGTAATAATAAATGATATAACCGATTGGCAAATGATAACAGAGAAATAAAAATAAATAATTACCTTTTTGTATTTTATGTTTAATATTCGTAAATAATATAATGTCCGCCGAAACTATCGGAACTAACGGATAATCCGTAAAAATAACTCTATAATTGCAAACATTTTTTTTTAATACATGCAGATCCGAATTTTCATATCCATAACATCTCTGATCTAAACAATGAAAATTCACTATTTGCACAACGCATACCCAAACTTAACACAGTCATCTTGTCCGCGACGTGTATTTGTGTCATTATTATGCATATTTTATTGTATTGTACATTTCGTTTTTGACAGGCTGAATGGGATCGAAATGACAACCGATGAATATTCATTGACATGCGGTCTTTAGACACTTAAGGAGATAATTATGTTAAATTTTCATTCTTAATTATGTTGAAGGATTTATACAATGTACTTCAATTTTTTGTTATCTAAGGTTCGTTCGTGGGATGACATTGCAAAGAAGATAAAAAGAGAACTGAGTTCATTATGAATCTGTTTCACTTTTTGGATCCATCTGTTGAAATTTTTTGGTGACTCAGATACTCATATTTGGAAGTACGAAATACGAATATATTAAAAAGGCCAAGTGCGAATTAGACTTGCCCGAAGGGTTCCGTACTATTATCTATTAAAATTGCTTGTTGTATGGGAACCCCACTTAAATATTTATTTTATTTTAATTTTAGTATTTATTTTTGATGTAAATACATGTCAAAATATTCTATGAATATTTGAAGGGTCTACCTGTTGTCGTAATTAATATCGAGCAAAAAGAATATCACGTTTGTTGTATGAG
>DWNE01010766.1:0-10167 GCA_018249875.1 Cecropterus toxeus
ATCATTCATATTTCTGTCTGGCCGGGAATCGAACCCGGGACCCACTGCGCGTCAGACCGGTATGGTAACCGTTCCGCTACCCGGGTCGTCAATCGTAGGAATGCAAATAATCTTAAATTACGTGATCCGTTTTATCCGTATTTCCATACGTCATGGTCCTTAGGGAGAACACGCATTAAGTGGGAATAGTGTTTAAATTAATGCCGTTAAACACTGGGGCGGTTTTTTGTGGGATTAGGCTCATTCGATCCCGGGGGAAGAAAGCCCGAATTCTATCAACTATAGCGGGGGCTTGATTAAATTCACCCCTTGCGTGTTGACAGCAATTGATTGAAATGCCAGCTTCCTTGAGGCAATCGACTTCGCTGTTTCGACGGAAGTGTAAATAAATCTCCTTTACGAGATGTGCTGTGAACTTGAAAAATTAGAAATTGCTGACATTAGTAACCTACTTTCATATTTATTATTTAGTGTAATGACAGTTTAGTTATTTAATTTCCATTAATTGTTCAAGCGCATTCAGTTTTAATTGAACGATATTTGAAGTTTTTTAATAATTGCAATTGGTAGAGGGAGATACCTTCAAACTGAAAACTTACTACATTGCTGTCCACTGTTAAACATAAGCCTCCCCTAAAAAGGTTTTAGGTAATAGTCATTAAATTGTTACCAAGGTCCTATAAAAACTACAAAGTTTTAATTTGTATGGGTGATATACCAAAAATGGTTAAGCACTATCGGAATAAGAGTTTTATATTTAGTTTAAGACTTTTTTGGGCAACTGAATTAACCTATAAGCATTTCATCTGATAATAAATGGTCAATCCATGGTATTAAATCCAATCAAATTGATTGGATTTAATACCATGGTTGTTGCTTAGAGAAGCAACTACCCATTGGAATCGGACTGTTAGTCTTAATAATATTATAAATGTAAAAGATTGTCAGGATATGTGAGTTTGTATTTTTCACGGAAAAGATATTCGTCGGATCTCGCTAAAATTTGGCACAATTATAGTTTATGACCTACAATAACACAGAATACTCATTGCCCTGATAGATGTGAATGAGGCGGGACCACGGGAATGACAGAAAAGATATCAGTAGTATATCTATTAAATCATATTTCTATAGGAATAATAAAGGGTTCAACGATCTTTGTTATCGTTTGCGCATTATATCTAATATATATCAATAATAAGTCTTGATAGATTATATTTAAAGATATAGCAGTAATAGCCGAATGGTTAACACTCAGCCTCTCAATCGAGGGTAAGAGGTTCAAATCCCTGACCACGCACCATTAATTTTTCTCAAATTATATACGGTAAATGAAAACATCGTGGGGAAATCTACATGCCTGAAAGTTCTTTAAAAAATGTTTAAAGGTATGTGGTCTCAAATAAACCAATTCGTACTTGGCCAGTGCGGTGGACTAGGGCCTTAAACACTTATTTTGAGAGAATACCTGTGGCCAGAAGTGGGACAGTAATGGATTGACGACGAAGATGATAAAAAATATAACCCATAATGTATAGGTACCCATATTGTAGCAGTCAAATTTTGCTAACTTTTGTATTAAGAAATTAATTTATAAGGAAGGTATTAATTACATTTTATTTTCATTATAAACGTTCCCCATTCTAGTTAAATTTAAGAGTTTCATAAAGTACTCAAGATTAGGTAGGTACCAACTTAATTGAAAATTTTCATTATATATTATATTAACTTTAATTATTCAAACAACTACATGTTGGGGACCTAATTTGTTTACAAAGTAAATACATAGTAAATAGGTACAGAAGCTTTAATGGTTTTAAAATAGAAACCTATTAAGAATATTGTTCACGTTGTTGTTAGATTGGTACATTTAAATAAATACATGTGTTGCAGGTTTTTATAGGTAACCACCAATCTAGTACTTATGGAGAATATAGTAATATTTTAAGAAGACTGAGCGAGAAAAAAATGGAGGATATGGTCTTATTTATGCCTTTGGTTTCATCCGCGTTTATGTGATAGGTGTAAACTAAAGTTGTAATCTTTGAAAGAATTAATACATTTAAACGAAAAGCCCGGCAGTGCTTTGTCAAATTCTTGGTTAAATATTACGTCAAGATATGGGCTATATGTATATACATATATATATTTAATTTCAAATTTTAATTATTACTTTTGGTTTGTTGAACACAGATAAAGAAATATCATAAAAATGCTATTATTTTCAGTCCTACAAACAATTATTTTGTTTGTACATATATGTACTATGTACTAAACTAACATGAATTTAAATTAATTTTTACTTTTTTGGTGGCATTAAGGTCGGTTGTATTTTTTGTAATTTTTTTTGTTTGTACATATATGTTTGTATATATAGTTTTGTACATACATATATGCGACGTGCGCGGTCGGAGCTTTACATTTTTATTACATGTATTCATATTATTTTATATACGAAAAATCCACTGACTGACTTGATTTTTTACAAAAGTTGCATATTGTATATAAAAACTTCTTATCTTCTCCTTAAGTTACGCGGGATACGGCATCAAAATTTTATTTACTTCCCAATTCATTCACATCAGATTAGTACCATTTCATAAAATCTGTTTAGTACATAGGTACTTAGGTGCTTAACAATATCAATATGGAAGTACATTAGCTTGCAAGAGCATTGTTTAATGCATTTCTATATAAAAATATTTTACATACTTGTATCCCTAATGTACACGGCACTACAACTTTTATTACGTCCTAATTAATTCACTTTAGAGTCCATGTGACACATTATATTCGTTGGAGTAGTGCCGTTATTTAGGTACTCGTATATGATCGTTTTTATCTAATTTGCATAAAATTGTGTTTAATAACATCAATATAGAAATAGAATAGTTTGCAAAGGAATCGTTTAAGTAATGTAATAAAAATAAACTCGTAACCAACTTATTGTAGATATATGTAATTGATTATGTTTTCATTAAATCCACATTATTGCAGAAGTGATTTTATGGTAAAATTACTAACTAGATTTTATTATAGATTTAATGATTAGTTTGAGAATTATTATTGAACGGTATTATTACATAAAGATAAACTTCAAATGTCCTATGAAACCTTCGCAGGTGACTTTTAACAATAGCTAACTGTCAAATACAACTAATACTAAACATTTTGGTCTAATTATAAGTACTTAAGTTTTTTTATTGTGCTTTCATAGAGAGAATACTGACAAGAAGAATAACTAAATAGAGTACGCAAAAAAACAAACACTTTGAGCCAGAATTAAAATTTAAATTAACTATTTAGACATTTACCTGGGCAAGGATCAAACCCGGAACCCTTTGCGCTTACGAGAAATCTATAAAAATAATTTAACAGAAAACCAAAATTAAGAAGCTTTTAGAAATTTGGTAAAATACTCGAAATTCTAAAGTCATAAGTTATTAGGTAGATATTTACTTATGAAGTAATTTTAGCTGGTTTTATTTTTTACTATTTGTTTTTAATTGTTTAAAAATAATAGTTAACATTAAAATGCGGATTTAAAAATGTTTTTTTTTGTCAGATTGAAGTAGTATAGCAAACGAACATGTAGTCCACATGATGGTAAGTGGTTACTGTCGGGCATGGAAATCTCTAAGCACCTTCAAACAGTAAAGGCAACGTAAGCAAGCTGGCAACCACACCCTTCCTCCTAAATGCAAGAACTGCCTTACACTAGAAATAAGTATAGGTAACTAAGACATATATAGTTAATATTAGTTTTAATTATCTTCAAAAGATTAATGATTAGGGTTAATATTAGTTTTATTTATCTCTAAAAAGATACCTACTGTTTATTCTAAATATTAATTAAAGTTATTTTTTATCACCAGATCTAGTATTTCATTATGCGGTTTCCAGTACAGTTATTGCAAATTGCTAATCATTGCTCTGTAGGTAAATGTTTTAGTTTTCTACCTACTCAAGGGGTTACTATTGTCTAAAATGACGAAGCATGTGCGTCATTTCAATAAAACATTGCACTGTGTTTAGCATGTATTGTCAAGACAATGTTCATGTTAATGTCAATCTATACCATTTTTTTTAAATTTAATATTATAAGTTATATAATATATATGAACTAAGTTTCGATAAAACGTGAAATTAATTGGATTTGATTGGATTTGATTTTAAACTGGAATATGAACTTCTATAAATCATCTTTGAATGTTTTATGCGACTGCGTCACAAGGAGGGTAATATTTTTTTTACCAAAAAAAATCTATCTTTGTTTCACAATGTCCATTACACCATTTTTCCTATTTACATTGGAACAGCGTGGTTAAATATGCTCCACTAAGCGAAATGAGTATGCATTGAAGGATGAAATATTTAAAATTAAATATGTTGTTGGTACGAAATTACTCGTAATTACTGGTAAAGATTGTGACAGTAAGTGTTAACTGTTTCATTATTTTAATGTGTTATAAATAATTGGCTGGCAGGGCTGTTAAGTGGTCTTTGCAGCCCATGGGCATCCATAACAGCTCCTGTGAAGAACGGCAATATACTTGATGTCGTTTAATAATTCCATAGGTTAGGTACAGCTATAATATTGAGTGATAAGTAGGCACAAGTATACATTTTTAATGTGATATAACTTCAAAACAAATTAAAGCAATTACTTTGATGTTATTTATTTGTATAAATACAATAAAAAGCTTAGTCGTTCGAGGCTTATTTACGGCGTCTTTTTATGTCCCCGGTAGTCATTTTTTCTCTAATTTAACCGCCAAAAAAGTTGCAAATTAAACGATAAATAAAATATTTGCTTGAGTAGGCAAGTAAGCAAATACAAAGAATTATCTGAAGGTAATTTATCAATTGGCACTTTATATAAACCTTGAAGTTGCCACTTACCTATTTGGTTAGCATAAAATTGTGGACTCTATTTTACTTGCTTAATTATTTTTAAATGAATGATTCCGTATCTCTATGTTTTACGACGGCCACTTGAGATCACAGGTTTTATATTTATAGCACCTTTATAAATTAAGCAGTTGTTAATGACATCAAATTAAAATAACGCCGTTTCGTTCGTTTCCGTGAATAAATTCAAGATATTCAGTAATTTGGCTACTGTACCATAAACTAATTTTATGGTTATAGACTCTTTTATAAGTACAATTATGTATTTACATGGAGTGTAGTGTGAGTGTGTTTTAAACAGTTGTAAACTAATTGCCGCTTCCTTTGAAGTGTGAGCGCGTTGATGTCTTATGTATGAAAGATTAAATTACCTACCTATCACCAATCTTTTATTAAATCTAATTACCTTAAATTTATCTTTATTTGTTTGTTATGTTAAATTATCATTAAATTTGTTTTATAATGCTCACACAATCAGAATAACATAGTAAAAATATTTTCATAATGTCATGAAATGTAAGAATGGTGTAAATATATTACTCAAATGTAGGTAATTCAAAAAATTATGTTGTAATGAAAATATCATTTCATAATAAAGTTTTGTAAGTACATATAAACTAAATGTCGAACAAGCCTCTGGCTCTGTTCCGTCGGGGTAGTCATTGGGTTATTGAACAAAACAGCAAGTACAATTTTAACGCGTCGTTTATTGATAACTTCATCTTTTCTTCAATATACTTTTGTGTCCACTGACTATATAACACTCACTGTACATTTTCGTATTACAATATTTTTAGTCTTTCGAGGATTTATAACTTTCGTTTCCATATAACAAATATTTTGTACAATGCACGACGGGCGTACGAGTGTGGCGTCGTGGCACGTCTTATCGCTATCTACCTACGCTTTACGTCTAACTCCAACTTCGACTCTAGCCTTTAACACTATATTTACATATTGTTCAAATTTTTTTGGTATTCAAATAAACTCGTTCACTCGATCGTCTCACACGCTCCCTGTCTCACACCGACACACTTCCCTGCCTTTCATCCGCACGTCACAACTTAGAATATTTTAACTTAAACCATGAAAAAATACAATAATCATAATATAATACAAGTTACTCATCAACAACATTAATCGAACTCGCGGCCGACGGGGCGGGCCGAGTCTAAAGTCAACAGTTCGCGCAACACTAACAGCGGCAGTACATTACAAAACAAATAAATTGACATACCTAGAAGTATGTTCGGCTGGGATATAACGATCACTGTCCTAACGATCAACCGATTGGGAACAAAGTCACTTCGGGCAACACGAGGCGCGGCGACGGGACGCTCATAGCGGCGGGATGTCGATGTCGCACGCGAAGGGCGACTCTCAGATGAGCGGCATGGCGCGCTCGCCGGCCGCCGCGTACCGCTGCTCGTCGGGCACGTGGTACATGTTGATGATGTGGCTGAGGTCCTGCTGCCCGTACTCGCGCTTCATGCCCAGCTGCTCGTGCGCGTGCGCTGGCATATGCGAGTGCGCTCCGAATTCGCGTTTCAGCTGCACCGGAGGCTCGTGGGCTATGTACTCGCGTTTCAGCCCCGGCGGGCCCGGCGACACTGGCTCCGACTTGGCCGACGAGCCGCTGGGAGAATGTGACGCACACGACGCTGGCAGAGCGTATCCGCCCGGGGAGCCCGGGCCGAGCCCGTAGGCAGACGGCGAAGGCGGTTGCGGCAGGTACGGCGAACCTTGTCCACCATAGTAACCACCGCCGTAGCCGCCTTGCTGCATCTGTGACACGTCGTACCGAGGATAGCCATACGCTTGCTGCTGGTATGCGCTGGGATCGTGCATCATGTATCCGTTAGGCATGTAGCCATTGGGCGTCATCTGGTACACGTCGCGGGGCTGTTGGGCCGACGGCGCCGCCGTCCTTTGCGCGTCGCTTGCCCCTAATAACGCACCTCCGCCAAGCGGGTATTTCTCCTGTTTTTTGGCTAATGTCTTCGTCTTCCTCCTTGGTCTATATTTGTAATCCGGATGTTCCTTCATGTGAACGGCGCGAAGTCTCTTCGCTTCGTCTATGAACGGTCTCTTCTCGGATTCCGAGAGATCTTTCCACTGTGCACCGAGACGTTTGGAGATTTCCGAATTATGCATTTTGGGATTGTCCGAGGCCATTTTTCTGCGCTGCCCGCGCGACCACACCATGAACGCGTTCATCGGACGTTTCACTCTGTCCGTGTTTGAATTTTTGCTGTTGTTATTATTGTTGTTGTTAGGGGGTTGATGGTGTTGCTGCTGGGGCTGCGTGTGGTGCTGGGGCAAGGGCTGGTGTTGGTGGTGCTGCAGTGGCTGGTGCTGGCTGAGCGGCTGCTGCTGCGGCAGGGCCATCATGCCGCCGAGCGCGCCCAGCGAGCCGTAGCCGTGCTGGAGCGCGTGGTGCGGCGGCACGGTGGCGTGCAGGCTGCCACCCTTCAGGTCCGTCTCCATCGTCAACATGTCGTCTTCCTGCGGCGCGTACAGCTTGCCGATCCTTCGTTCACCGTACACAACGAGAGAACTGTCGGTCGCTCACATGGACTCGCGGCGGGGCGCGTCGGGATCGTGTCGCGGGACCGTCCGGCGCGGAGGCTACGTGCGTTGTGAGGTGGCCAGAGCGCCGGGCGCGGGCCTGCGGGTGCCCCCCCGCGCTGGCCCCGCCCCGCGCGCACTCACCAATGGCGGCGCGCCCGCGGCCCCGCCCCCCGCGCTCTGCCACCCGCCGCGCCCTGCATTTTTAATCGCGTGGCGAGGCGAGCGTACGCCTCGCCGCCGCCTCATGCAAATCAGAATTTTGTTTGCCGACGGTGCTTGCACCTTCTCGACCTTAGTTTATGATGTAAACAACATGCATACAGTGGAGCTCACCTAAACATGACTTAGGATTTTTACGCACGACGCCAGCTACTTACTTTGGTTTATCTCGCCGGTACTTCCTAGTCTTTGCTTTTCATGATGTAAAATCTTTCAAATATAATGTGAATTTGAATGGTTTACGGGAAACGTTTTTATATTGCTTACAGCAAACAATGTTCTCAAAATAGCTAGCAGAGCGCGCAGAGCGACGGCACCTATTGTAGATAGGTATATGTACCAGGCGGGTATAAATTTGAACAAGTTTGCACAGCTGTAGAGTAAGTTCAAGGCCCGCCACAGCCACGCAGCGCGGTGGCTCCACAATGACCTGGCAATCATTGATGATCACGTACAATGTGACTCTTGTTATATGCCACAATGGCTTATTCAATTTTACTCGTATTGAGTAGGTCAACAAAACAACCTGCTTTTTGTTTAGGATTTGGATAAATAAACAAATAAGGTGTTGGATGGAAAATGTTTATAACATGTTTGGGATATTTAAAGTTACATATAGGTTCTTATATATCTTAATAATTTATTGTGACGAGTAAAATAGATTTAAATTTTCCTAAAAGTACCTTAAGATTACCCACTTAATTCTATTAGATTAATCATCATAAGTAATGTAAGTTACTATTATAGGTAGTATTATTTTTACAAATAAATGAAGCCGTATAATTGCAAGTACTTAAATTCAGTTATAAAATAAATCTTCTCGAACATAAGATGCTTATAGAAAATAGTGTGATAGTTGATGTACTCAGATCAATATTCTCATACTTAGATACTTATTATGTTTATTATGTACCTATTTATTAAAGTTATACATTTTTCAATCAATCATGTACCTAATCATTAAGAGTTGTACCACCTTTTTTAGCTGTTGGAAAATGTTAAAGATATTTATAACCTAATAATAAACTAATGTTTGTGCATACAATTTCATTATACCGACAGAAAATGTTCTCGTAATTAGGTAGATAGCTAAGCACCTAAACTTGGCACACAAGTAAATAAAATTTACCTAACGGTAAAGTATTTCTCTCAGGTAGATTCACATTTCTGAGAATTTATAATTCGCATCCCTTCTGACTCCTGGAAGACTTCTATTGTTTTAGTTACTTAGTAACATTTTATATCCCATTTTACAGCTCCTTTGTTAACAGTTTTATTACGGGTCATTTACTAATTGGTAACTACCCTGCTTTATTTATAGTCTTATTTTATGACTCTTTAGAGATGTAGTCTAAGATTGCAAAAATGGAAAATAATTACCGCAAAATTAGAACTGCTTTTGTTTCGTTTTTGAGTGTTTTGTTTGTTTACTGAAACATGCAGGGTATCATTAAAGATATATTTTTAACAATATGAAATTTTAATCATTTATTTGGATGTAGTATCTAATCTTATTTTAGGTTGTTATAAATAATAAGTAATTTTAGGTGTACCGAACCTGAGTTTGATAACTGTATACTGTTTATTACCCGAATGCGTTAGATGGAGGGTAATGTTTTTTGAGAGTATGTATGTATGTTTGTTTGTATTTATGTAAATTTTTTTGACACGCACTGCAGTGTAGACGGCTTGACGGATTGTGACGTATGATATACCATTAGAATCATCTCGGTTTGGAAAGTGATATATGTATATAATTTTTAAAAATGGTTAAGAAGGAGAGGGAGCGACGATTTTTTTACTATAACAACAATATAGGTAGGTACCAAATGAAACCTAGTACATAGACCAATCTAAATATATATTTATTATAATACCTTTACTTGACTATTATAACAAAACTCATATAAGGGTTAAATAAAATTGTATATTAGGTATATCATTAAAATTGTATATTAGGTATATGATGAATAAAAATTTCGTTTTAAGCTCTCGGGTTTTTTGTTTTAATAGTTTTAAAGATGTTATTAGTTATACTTGTTGATTATTTTTTAACGTTAAGGTAGATTAGGTAGAAGTACCTACTTACATATTTCCTAAGATCCTGAGGGTGACTTCTGTCGTTTCCTTGCATTAGCATTACCACACCCATTTCTATTTTATATCTACCTAAAAACGGTGTTAAGCATCCTATATTTATTTTGGTTTGTTTGTTGGTTGTTTGTGGCATTTGGCATTGTATAGACCTAAGCCTGGGGGCACTTACACATTTGAAATATTTTATCTTATTCTTCAGGGGCAAGGTTGCATCTGATTAGGTACATCGGGCCTTAGTTCTTTTTAAGATTACAGAAAAGGTACCAATGGAGGGTACTGCCCATGTAGGATATCAGGTGGCCTACATGCTCCTATTCATCTTCCATTATATTATTTCTGCGGTGGGAACGTGTCGTCCATTCCCAACGT
>DWNE01010767.1:0-10167 GCA_018249875.1 Cecropterus toxeus
CAGTCCTCGGGAGTAGCAACGCATCTGTGGTCGACTTCAGATAGAACTCCTGTTCTATATGAAGTTGCTTACATATGACCATGGGCGGCAGCAACCACTTACCATCAGGTGGGCTGCTTGCTCGTTTGCTACTTCGTATTTATAAAAATAAAAGTCTTACCAATTAAAATTTTGAAGTTAAGACAAGACAAAATCTGTCAGATCAGCTAGTCCTAAATAGTTTTATCCCACTTTACAATATATTATTTTATGCCATTCTGTAGACATGTGCTTAAACTGTTTCCCTTATTTCTTCCATTTATTTAGTGAATAAGTTTTCCTCGACGACAAGTGGATTTATTTGTTACGTCGAGTCTACGCCCTTAACAAGTGTCTCATGGGCACGCCTTGCTTAGGTATATATAATTGCGAATTGTACAAAAAAAGGAAAACACATATGCATATATGAGTGTATGTTTGTGTGAATAATGTAATTTTTTTATTGTCGTTAATGTATATTTCAATAAAAAATACTTCAGATTGAATCTCATACACCAATGAATCGTCAAAAATATTAAATAAAATAATTAGGCCACTACGCATAAATATGTCTTTTTTTTATTGTTTTTTTTTTTTTTTGACATATCTGTTGCACGTTTAAACATCACAGAAATACATCACCTGTAAAAATTGTCTAGCTATCACGGTTCACGAGATACACATTGGTAACAGACAGACAGACGGACAGCGGAGTTATAGAATTAGGTACCCCTTTTTAACCTTTGGATACGGAAACGTAAGAGATGGTGAGTTCTAATTCAATTGTTTCTTTCTATTTTCTATTCTCCCTCAAGCGCTCTTCCTAGCGTCTCCCAATCTTGCTATTTCCAAGTCCTAGAAATTTCTTAGCGAAAATTGAGATTTTGGTCTTGTTATCCGTAGAATTATAATCGCAAATTATGTACCACTAGAAATCAATGTTCTTACAAATACTATTTATTAGAACATAAACAGTTGCAAAACGCAAAATACATAATAAGGAATCGAAATGAAAATAGAAACATTGGAGTGACGCAATATACGGCTTAGCTTCAATCTGTAAAATATTGTTATCTGTTGGCCGGTTTTCAATAAGTCAATTACCACTTAAACCAATAGCTTTCTCTGTGAACAGGTATACTGTATTGATTTTCGAGTCGTATAGAGCCAGTAAATTCTAGCTTGGATCTAATTTAGGGTTGTTACTTGCGACAACACATCACTGCAACAAAAAATATTTTATACTAGATTATTCCCATAGCTTCGCCCGCGTCAGTCTCGTTTATATTATAAAACTAGCGTGAGGGTCAGTTAGGGCTTTTTACGTTTGTTACAGGTACCCTCTTAAATACGTAAATTAATAAAATACATTTTTATTGTTAATTCCAAGGTCTACATTAGGCATACAGGGATATTTGCCTGTCTTTTTCAATTCATCGGTTCATGGCAACAAATAAACACGAGGCATAAGTCAGGAGTGGGATAAGGGGACGACGTTGCCGTTTTGGTCTGTTTACTGAATGTTTGTTCTAAACGTATAAGTGCTAGCCAAATATTGACCCATTCGGTCAAATATTAAAATATAATAATATTACGATGCGTTTGTTTGGATATGTAGGAGATCTAAACTTATTTAAATCATGAAATCATTGAAATATAAAGAAGAAAAACTTTACACCTTTTTACATTAATTAAATGGGTGAAGCATAAATAAAATCATCGTAGAAAGACGAAAGTGAAAAATGTAATATCAATAATATAATAAAATGCTTTATTTAAAAATGCATAAAATTCTTTTAAAAAATTAAAAAGTGGTAATGAATAAAATATAACGCTATTTTTAATAATTAATTATATTTTCAGTTACGTTGGTTTACGTAGGACCCAACGTTATTTACAAGAAGATTTATAGTTTATACCATCATTTTGTCAATCATAAAGCGTTCTTCCTCATCATTACTTCAGTATGTCGATGGTAATGGACACTTAAAGAGACAAGCCCAAGCAAATACCATTCCGATTATGATTTTCTAAAGATGGAAACCAATAAAATTTATTAACGACATTTACTTTTGTGTTCTAGGCCCTAAGATGCATTACGTTTTACAAATATGATCAGTTCAAGTTATTACTATTCAGGGGTAATAGAAATATTGCTGGTATTAATACGATTTAATCATCGCGAATGGCTATTTCATCCTTATAACTGCATTTTTTAATGTCATCTTATGACGCGACGATGACTTTGCCGTGTGGTGCAGGGTTTAAGGCTTCGAGGAATCCATTGCCTGAGCAATTCTCTCGATGTGTGCACTGCCCACCGATGTTGTGAGCTGACATGAGGCAGTAGTGTCTTACACTTATACTGAGCTGCTACAACTGATTTAGTCCTCTTGTTCATCGCAGGATACCTGTCCCGCAAGTTCACGAGAGGAGCAATTATCCCTCCATGATCACAAACTTTCACCGTTATGTTATTTGTAAGCCATAAAATGTCTCTTGATTATATTTCTATTAATGTCCACAAATTTACACTTGTGTACAATTACACACTATAATTTTGTTACGACGTGCATTGCGAAATCAATGTTTATGTTTAAATTCATTAGAAACTATAAACTCGTTAATGAAATCCGTTATGACAGACTTATTTGACGGCCGTCGCAGGATTTACTACGAGTAACTTCGCCATGTTTATACTTAGGATTAGTTACTCGTGTATAATAATGCAAATATTTTACGTGTTTCGAGCCAACTTCATATACCTTTTGTAGTTACTTTAGTTTGTATAAGTTTAGCCGTTTTACTTTATATAAAGTCCGATTTACTCCTCAAGTAAGTCACATTACCCTTTTGTATTCAATTAAGTTCTTCTAAAGCTTTGTGAGGTTTTTGTATTTATCTCTAAATATTGAATTAGAAAATGTATTACCTGAGTATATCATTTATATAGATTGCTTAATATGTCAACAGAATTCTAATTCAAATATCAACAGCTGTTCCTTTCTTTATTTTATTCCTCCTATAGATATTTAAATCCTCAAAAACTTTATAGAAGATAGAAGTTTTTAAGAACTAGAAAAACACATTATTTTCTTATTCGCCCCGGAATCTTTAAAATAAAATATCCCTATCACAGATTTTTCAACGAAATCTTGTCCATGACATTGATTTAAAAATGAGATAGTTCTTGCGTGGAGGGATGTGGTTGCCGGCTCACTTTCACATTAGTCAATTTTAATTCTCGGTATTAGCAACGACAATTTCTTCAGACATAACTCCCGTTCTATATGAATTTGATAAAAGGTGTTCAGGGCAAAACCAGATACCATCAGATGAACTGAATGTTCATTTGCTACCATGATTTTATTAAAATATTTACATGTGGTTATGCCTCTTAATGTTTCCTTTCCCTTCCTTAATGTTCTCTTAATGGTTCCCTTAAATGTATGTTTTACTAATCATTTTTAAAGACTTTAAAACCACTTTAGCTTATTTGGATACAGTTCATTAACGGCCCTAGTAACAATAGCTCTAAATCCTTCGTAAAACGAGCACTATGTGCGTTCTAATTTAGCGCATGACTGAAAATTGGGTTGACTCCGCACTAATTCTGAACTGGGTGGACTAGATCATTAGATTAGATTGTGACTGGAATCGTGGATATCTGGCGTTCAGGTTCAATAGGTAGGTAATAGATAAATTGAATTACAATCTCATTGCACAATCTTAATTATCGAAGAACGTTATCAAATAGTCCGTCACTACGTTTCAAATAAATTTACATACAACAAAAATAACGTAGGAATACACTCAATATAGGTAACATTTGTGACTTAAAATCAAATTCAAACTAGATAATGCCTTCACAAATTATCATAATTGCGTTCGCAGAGCATACATTGGAGGCCATTGGCGACCTGTGTTCCGATTCGGTGGTAGTGTAAGAAACAAGTCGGTAAAAAATATTGTAACTGACAATTTGTAAGCCATATGCCTACGTATATAAATATATTTCAATACCTAAAATATTATAATTTGTTTCATTACATCATGCTTTTTCAAAAATATGCAATTTGTGATAAATTGAATATTTTTGAAATTTTGAATATTTGAATTTTTTTCGAGGTCATGCAATTATATGGTCATTTTAGGAGTACATAACCTACGAATACCCGTTCTAAAGCAACATTACGTAAATATGTCAAATAAATAACATCGTTAAAAACATTGAAACAAAAAACCCGTCTGCTTGAAACGAAAATCTTGCTTATAATGACAATATAATTTAACGGTTATATGAGTTTTTTTCAAATTACACTAGTAAAAGTATCATAATATTTTTAGATTGGTCTATTTACTAGCTTTCATTTGATACCCATATTGTCGTAATAGTAAAAAATCGTCCCTCCCTTTTCCATTATTTCCAGGCGCCATTTTTACAAATTATATAGCCTATGTTACTATGCAATCAGAGACGATTCTAATGATATGTCATATGTAAGGATCCGTCGAGCCATTTGGGTTATAGCGCGTGCCAAAGAAATAGACATACATACAAATAAACATACATACATACGGTCGAAAAACATTACCCTCCACTAGACGCAGTCTGGTAAAAACAATTTGGTTCAATTTTAATATTTTAAACAAAATTAAAAAAAGGAAACCTGTTATTAGCCTCAATTATTAATTGAAATATAAGAAGTCCAATCCACCGGAAGCAACAGATGAAATAAGGGCGCGTACAGGCCGGCGACTATGAACTGTCACGCGATACATCAGTTTAAAGTAGGGCTGGCGATTAGTATATAAAATATTAAAATATCGAATTAAAAATAAATGTAAACCGAAACTTATCGATGATGCCGAAACTTATAGATTAATGAAAATAAATAAGAGCACCTGTCTTCTGTGCCATTCAAAAAAACGAAAATCATTTGATTACAACAGAAAGAATCTAAGTTCTATTTACTTCTATTCACTCAATCCATTTATTGTTAAGTATCGATAAAAAATCGATACCTTTGCAACTCGATTCGTCAATTACAGACACACATCCCTAATTGCAACGCACAACAGAGCGTTCATTAATCGACGCGACGCAAATTGAAAGTCACTTATCACTAATATTGCACGTATAAATATTAATTTCATTATGACATCCCAACACAAACCACTGTTCGTTTAAGATTAAGGTTGCCTAAGTGAAACATTAACTAATCATCATTCATTAATAGATCAAGATCGCCTGTCAGACCTATAATTTCTTCAGATGACGATTTTATATCATCCTAAAGTGAATATAGAAAGTGATGCAATATGAAACACATATCCATTTCCGTTTTATAGTTTTAGTTTCAATAAATTCTTAAAAAGTATTAACGCGTTTAAATTACTCTGGGGATTAATTTAGCATACAAAATTTAGTGTAATTTTGCAGAACACTTGAGGCCGTCTTTGTATAAGTTGAACTAAATCACACCATGGATATGTGTCAAAAGTAATTCGATTTCTATTCACTAATCCTACTTTTGATTCATTCTAAATTAAAACATTCAAGTGGTAGTATTCAACAAAAAAATGGTCGTTGTAAAACAATTCTCCAATCCGGATTATGTCAGATTTACAACGCTTAATAAAATGTTTTAAAACATTCATCACGGTCTGAAGACGGAAGAAATTATCTTTTTATATTTGGCTTTCTCTCTTAAACATGATTTTGTGTGACACCATGCGAATTCCATAATACAAGACCATTTGTAGGAAGCCAGTAAAATGTAGGGATATTTACAACGGGTAGAACCAGTGTAGTTCACCGGGAGGTAAAACATAATTCTAGCGTGATTCAGTTCTTGCGTTTAGGTGGAACGGTGTGGCTGTCGGCCTACTCATATATGAGGCGACCATCTCAGGCCTCATCTGTAGCAATGCATCTTTGATCGACTTTTAATAAAACGTTCAATATGGTAGTAGCTTACAGCTATCCATGTAATCACTTGCCATCAGGTGGACTGCATGATCGTTTGCAACTTCAATCCGATAAAAAAACATATCGCGTAACAGAACAAAATGCAATAATTATTATATAGAATTCTCAGAACGAATCTTAAGCCCTAGACTCTTTGCTACTCTACTTCATCTATGCCCGGAGCCCTCTTCATAAAAGACCGATAATGTCACGTTGATTGACTTGGCAATTTCCTTAGCTTATTCTATTTCCAGAAGTAATGCGTTAAAAAAATCCGCACAAAGGACTATTTAATCATAACAGCATATTTTATGACTTTTATAAACCAGTTTTTAATTACAACGCTAAAAGAATTATTTTTTGTCACTAAATACGCTTTTGCATTCCCTAAGAACTCTCTCTCTCATTGCCTAAGTGCTCTCTCTGAGAGAAGACCCGTGCCCAGCAGTGGGACAATAATGCGTTGACGATGAAAGCACCGCTATTAATTACGAAAAGCATAAAAACCAAAACCATTTAATATTGCAATAATATTGTGATTAAAGTTATGCATTAAACAAAAAACGTGTTATGTCTTTATTTGTCCAAAACCTGTCACACATCATTTCAATATTTGATTAATTATAGAGCCAGTTATTCCGCAACTTTTTATTTATAGGATGTTAATTTTTATGCCAATCCTATTTTGTAAAATTAACTGCCTTATGTCTGTATATTTGTAGTAAAACAAGCTGTGCCCCCGCGAAATTATCCGCTACTAGAAAAGAAACAAACAAAGGGACATGGCGTGATGTTATATAGCCTATAACCTCCTTCAGTAAAAGGACTATTGTACAATTTTTTTCTTAATTCGAATCAATAGTTCCTGCAATTAGCGCGTTCAACCAAACAAATTCTTTAGCTTTATAATATTAGCATAGATTAAACATGTTTACAAAATTGTTATCATATTAAAGGTAAAAATCCTTCACGCTGTATACTATTCGTGTGGATTTCATTGGAGATGGCTAAGGGACAAAATGTAGGAGATGAGCTGCAGTCTTTTCCTTTGACACATCCCCACTGCGGTAACCAACACGCATTCGATGCGCGATAACTATTGCAAAACCTTTAAAGAGCTCCATGTCCAGCGGCGGACCTCAAGATGGATGGACGAATAGAGCTACAGTAAAAGCTTCTTATTCGCGAAGTTTATGTTCCGTCCATATGCCGCGAATACAGAAACCACTAATGATCAGCGGTACTCAAAAAAACGGAATTTGTTTACTTGTACTGACGACAACTGCGGAAAAGAACTTATTTCCGCGAAACAAGATAATGGTCACAATTTTTTTACCCGCGAATACCTAAAAGGACCTTCCTTTGACTGTATTTGTAATTAAATTTCAAATGCAGCCGTAGCCTGACGTATTAGCTAGTTAAAAAACCTAGTTTAAACTAGTCATATGTTTGGCTGGAGATTCCCACGATATGTTTTAGAGCCATGTGGCGCCTGCCCGGCGGACTCTGTCAATTTATTTATTCACCAACAAAAACAAATAGAACATTACAAAACAAGGTCTGTCTGACCATTCGTCCTTTTGTGATTACTATTTTACCTCCATTTAATGTTAGAAATAGGTATTGGTGTATATAGAAATATATATTGATTCGCTGGTTATTTGTTATTTAGTTATTTTATAGCTAGTTATTTTGTTCGGTGCTTCTCAACCAGTTATACTCACCAAAGCATGATTACTATTTTACCTCCATTTAATAATAGAAATAGGTATTGGTGTTTATATAGATATATATAGATTTGCTGGTTATTTGTTCGTTAGTTATTTTTTCACTGGTTATTTGTTCGGTGGTTCTCAACCAGCTATCTTCACCAAAACATTTGAAAACATTTGAGCGGCTTCTAGTAATATTAGACCAACGCGAATGTGAACTTACGACATACTTCGTATATACGAAGACATCGGAACTGAATAGCGGATTCATTTAAAAAATACTAGGATAAGAATTTCATTTCATTTCGACCCAGTTATATGGATCGTGGTCACGGCGAGAGAAACTGTTGACGAGCGCTAGTGATAGAATAACCTATCTACTCTACGTCTAGTTCGTTTTTCTTTTTTAGGTTCCATATCACGACACACAACCCTAACTGTATCCTTATGATCCGAACTTTGCATTATTTCGAATTATTTTCTTTTTTAAACTGTACATTATAATTGCGTCATTCACAGACTAAACAATGAACGCAAAACATCTCCATGCGATTTCCAAGACTCAGATGGCTCGATCGATTATTTTCATACCGTACCTAATGACGTGTGAGTAGAATAAACAAATCGACGTTTCATACATGTAACTGTTTAGCTTAGCGTGTGTTTATTAACTGGTAAAGTAAACCAACGTTTTCGCACGTTTTGACCGTTATCAATAAACTGATGTTTCTGTGAATCAATTTATTACCCGACTGAGTAAGAATGAGGGTGATGTTTTTCGAGCGTATGTATGTATATATGTATGTATGTTTGTATGTATGTCCATTTCTTTGGCACGCGCTACAGCCCAAACGGCTTGACGGATTGAAAAACTCATATAAGCGTTAAATTTGCTATGTTTATTTACGCTTGAAAACATTACCCTTCTGGTACAGTCGTATAAAAATAATCGGACAAGTACGAATCAGACTCGGGCTCGAATATAACGGCGAAAAATCACATTTGTTGTGTGGAAGCCCCTCTTATATATTTATATTTTTTTTTTGTTATAGCGGCAACACAAATACATCATCTGTGAAAATTTCAACTGTCTAGCTATAACGGTTCATAAGATATAGACTAGTGACAGAGAGACGGACAGATGGACAGCTGAGCCTTAGTAATAGGGTTCCGTTTTTACCCTCTTTGTACGGAACCCTAAAAACGAATCATTTTAAATATTTGGGCGGTCGTTATTGCATAAGCAAACTTACTTTAAGATAAAAAGGCGTCTAATCAATTTACGTAACTGAATAGCAAGATTGATCCCAAAACGACAGGACAGATTCTTATTAGTTCAATTTGCTTATTTGTAGTCGAAGCGTAGCACTCAGTTAACCAACTTTATTTGTTCGCTGGTTTCCAACCGGCTATACTCGCCAAAACATCTGAAAATATCCATTTGAACGGCTACCACTAACATTAGACCAACGCTAATGTGAACTTATTTATAGACATACTTAGGTATGTAAATATTAGCTATGGCTCTAGCGTTGTTATGTATAATAGAAACATTGTTAAAAAAATAACAAAAAATACAACCGACTTCAATGCTACCAAAAAAATAAAAAAAAAATTAAATACATGTTACTTTAGTTCAGTCTCGAAGTCGGCGCTCAATATATTGGACACAGTTCTGTCGTCATGATCCAGCTTAATATATTATGTTGAGCGCCGACTTCGGGACTATGTACTAAACTAACATGTATTAAAATTATTTTTTACTTTTTCTCTACACTCCTTAAGGAAGCTTTATGCCAAATTTCAACTTCCTACGCTCAGCAGTTTCGGCTGTGCGTTGTCCATCAGTCAGGTACTCAGTAACGGAAGAGTTTTATATATATATATATATAGATTATAATTTGCATATAATTCTTTTTGATAGTATTCTAACGCAATTTCATAAAAAAAGTGTTAAATTAAATAACTATATGCATTATTAAAAATAAAAAACTCGAACTGTTGAACAGTTTTTTGCTGTTCTGTACGTCTTATATAGGTATTTCCCATTAAATTAGCAAGATATCTACATTTATTGCAAAACATAAATAAATTGTATAAAAACACGAGTATCATAGTCCCAAGTCGTTAACCTACGACATTTCGCGCGGTTATTCATTACTTATGTAAATTTATACACATTGGGTACTTCTGAATCATTACTTTATTGATAAGTCCGCGATTAACATCAATGAGAGTCAATCGCAACGACAAATCAATTCGTTATCGCTTGTTTAGTGTAATAATAAAATGCTAATTAACAAGTTTCGTTTTTTATTGTCGCACGCGTCCTTTATTGACTTGTTATTATAGTGTGTCTAAGGTCTCTATTATAGGTACAAGTAAATCCTTTTTTTTTACCGACTTCCAAAAAGGAGGAGGTACTCAATTCGTCTGTATTTTTTTTTTTTTTTTTTTTTTTTTTTT
>DWNE01010768.1:0-10166 GCA_018249875.1 Cecropterus toxeus
CATTCATATTTCGGTCAGATATTATAGTCGGTCTCGATAAATAAATGGTCTCGTAATTAATAGGTTATCAGTCATTGATTGTAATCGCTAAATGCGGCTCGTTGAGGACTTATTATTCTTGTTTGATTTATTAGTAACTTGATCATATTCCTTGAAGCCGTTATCAACTGCGCCAGTGATCGTCAACGGCCACTTTCCTATACCTACCTACTTCAGCGTAAAAGTGAAGTAGATAGAAATAGACACGATTTGTTTACTCATGTGAATGTTGTTTCCTCTTAGTTTAGTGTAAATGAAGTATTTAATGTGATTTATTACATTTCATCCGAAAAAAATATATTTGTACGCAGCGTTTACATAGCCATCATTGTTTAGCAAGTCGCTTGGATTACTATTTGTTCTTAATTTTGTTACTTTTGTCTCTCTAAATTGTGCATATAATATAATGTCATACGATCGGTTCATATTACTATAAAAATTACACTTACAAGGTAGAACCGAGGAGGTACCACCGCCACACCTCATTTTCACCGCCACACCATTTCTAACGTAAAGCAGCTCTTGCATTTCGCTTGAAGGGTTGGTTGCCAGCTCACTTATTTACGAGGCGAGCATCTTAGTCGGGTGGCAACCCATCTGTGATCGACTTCAGATAGAATATCTGTTCTATATGAAGTTGCTTACAGATGTCCATGGGTGGCAGTGACTACTCACCATCATGGACTGACTACTTACCATGGTGGACTGTATGCTCGTTTGACGCTAATGTGATAAGTAATCTCACAGATCATGATCTCCAAACGCGGGTCTTAGATCAATGGCGCGCTCGTGGCAGGCGGCGCGCAGTCGCAGCAGCGCGGCGGCGGCGGCGTCGAGCGCGGCGTCGTCGGGAGCGCCGCGCTCGTCCGCCGCGCCGCGCGCCGGCAGCGCCGCCACCGCCGCCGCCGCGCCGCCCGCCGCAGCCGACGGGTGCTTCTCCAGCTCCTTCAGCGTGAACACTGTCACACGGGAGAAGAATTGTTATAGCACATCATATTATTAGAACGAAATAGGAAACGAACGTGCAGTCCACCTGGTGGCAAGAGATATCTGCCGCACGTGGATATCTGTAAGCGTTTTCATATAGAATAGGGGCTCTATCTGAGGTCAGTTACAGATGCGTTGCTACTCCCGAGGACTAAGATGGTCGCCTCATACATAAATGAACTTCAAACATATTTGAAGTGCTATCCTTCTTGCAATATGTGCATTAACTATTCTTCTTTAAAGTGAGTGTGACCACTAACACGCATAGGAGCACTTAAAATACTAACGAGAAGTCTTATTCAAAACACGAACACTGACACATACATGAAGACACTTATATATGTTCCACAACAATTATTCTTCAAAGCCAAGGTCACGACGACTTCTTCGACGTTTTGAAGCAAATGGATTTATAGTTAGCGTTACATATAATAAAAAAACAATACATAAACATTTATGGAGATAAGTGTACATCCAAGCACTATGTAGATCACTATAAAGAACATACAGAAAGAAATCAGCGTCATTCTAATCGTTATCTAATTTCAGGTAATTCGAAGTCCAAAAGAGTTAAGTCCCCAACCCTATTGAGTAAGACGATGTATGATAACACAATATAGCTACAAAATTAAGGTTTATGTAACCACAAAATGTAAAATTGTGATACGACAAGTGTAAGCACAAATGATCGTATTTACAACAAATAAAAGAGTAGAAGTTTTATGTTTTTATACAAGAACCTTAAAAACAATACTAAATTCCATACACTTGAGTTTACATCTGTCGAAACTGGTAGCGTTTTACTGTTAAAACTGGTTGAGGTTCTAAAACGTAGTCATACCCTGGTCACAGTCATCTTCGAAGGTTCGCCAGCAGACACGCTCGGAGTCGTTGGGGTCGGTGTAGTGGCGCGTCACACAGAGCGCCTCCTTCTGCGAGAGCACCGCGCCGAGACCCATCGCGTCCAGCGCGCGACGGAACTGCTGCGGCGACACACGACCGCTGTTCAAAGGGTCGTAATCCTGATGACGATGAAGAAATATTAGCACACGAAAACACTTGAATGTGCGCGAACGAAGTTTTACGTATAAAAAAACTGATGAACAAAGTCTTTGTTTACAGGGTTTTAAGGAACAACAAACGACGAGTCAAGCATTTTATTGGGGAATTTAAGAAAAGAAAAACAGTTGAATGGTTTCTTTAGTAAGTAAGTTTTAAGGAGATACAAAAACTGTTGTATAATGTATTTTCTAGAGGACTTTAAGGATATAACGAAAAAAATATTTACTAGGGGTATTTAAAGGTAAGAGTAACATATTAATTTGGTCTTTGCAATAGGATTTTTAAGGAAACATAACTGTCGGAAAATGATGTTTGAAAGGAGATACAATGTAAAACAATTTAATAAAGATTTATTTAACATACTTTGCGATACAGAAAAAGTTCGGATAATGAGCTGTTCGGATAATTTAATGTCCAGTTGGCGATGATGAAGCAGAGTCCATTATGTATCTTGAACCTAAAGATAGACTAAAGATAGATAAAAGTTGCAAAACATAGCAGAACTCGTATCCTCTTCATACCCGAAAGAACTCGGAGGGGCGTACGCGTCGCTGCAGCATGTACTCCTGCACGCGCAGCATGAGGTCGAGCAGCGCGCGCGGCGGCGGCGGCGGCTGCAGCGCGGGGTGCGCCACGTCCGCGCCGCCCAGCGCCGCCGCCGCGCGCCCCGCCGCTATCTCCGGACGGACCAGCTTCGGCAGGCTCGTGTCTATTACCGCGCTTGGGTTTTGGTATGCCTGGAGTGGACGGACATTTCCAAACATTACATGATAAACCAATAAAACCAACCAAAATTCCGATTATGCCTAAAAATAACTAACCTTTCTTTTGAACTGTAAAATAAAAAGTTGTAAGAATTCTGAAGTATAATAAAAAAGTAAGTAATTTATTGCATTCAGTAAAGAAAAGTATATGTATATAATAGTATATGCTCAGATGAAATAAAGACGTAATTGCGTTTTCTGAAATAACAAAATTCTTTTATTCACATTACACTTTTGTACAAGTTTCACTACAACATATTTTAAACAGAATAGCTTACCTGAAATAACAAAAACAACATTTAAAGCCTTTACTTCTAGTTTAAATAATATTATATTTCTTTTTACATTAAACAGGAGAATATTTTCCACGGTTTTTAAATATTCTATAGCCTGACTTTTACATTCTAAAATTAAACGTCGGTGACACTCACGTCACACCCACAGCTAATAATTAAATAGTTTATATAGTAACAGCATAAATAATAGGAACGCAATGCCACTAGCGTAGATAGTGATATCCTTTACATCTCCCACCCTCGGAGAGGACAACATGTATGCCAATACTAAACTTGTGTGATGCCATAAGGTTATGTTTAAAATAGCAAAACCTGATTACCTACTTGTAACTAAAAAAACAAACACGTCCATAAACGTTCATTGTTTTCCCAACTTACCGGTCCTAGGCCCTGAATGCCCTCCTTTTTAACAGCCTCCACCGCTTTGAGAAAGTCCACGTAGTCCAACGTATAAGAGTCCTTGATGAATCGGCGCACCAGCAGATTGAAGTCCTCGGGAGACACGATGATACCGATGAAGTGCAGGATGCGGGCGAAGTGAGCGAATGTTATACGCCCGTCGTTTTTTGCTACCTTAAATATTATTAATAAAACTTATAGGTAGAAGAAGCAAACGAGCATCCAGTGCACCTGATGGTACTTGGTAATGGACATATTTAATTAACCTCAGATAAGACTAGTTTGAGGTTGACCTTAAATGCGTTGTCCCTGAGGATTAAGTTCGAACGTCTCAGTTAAGTAGGTCTGAGTAACTACACCCTTTAAACTAGAAAACATCAGTATCTAAAGGCATGCGTGCACTACAGGGAAGACACGGCAAACGACTTTTATGCGACGAACATAATTATGTATATCTAAACATAGTACGAAAATAAAATTCAAATTTCAATGATGATATTCGTCGGTACGTAAATAAAGCGGTGGTACGTTGAGGCATGCTGTGCATGACTAATTTCAAGATAAGATCGGTCCTATCGATAGTATTGTTCAGAACAACTTAGTATAGATATTAAATAAAACATAGATTATATCCTAAGCTTTAGTTTCTTTAGCAGTGTGTGTATACTAACGAAAGTATCGATTATATGCCACTCTTAAGTTAAGGTATGTTAAGGGTAGTCTATCCATGAATTAATTTATCGATATTCGTTTACCGACCAGCAACTCTGGGTTTAAAAAGTACTCTTATTTACAAATTGGTCTAAGAAATTGTAAGGTATACAATTTCTTAGACCTTATTACCTTATAAGCTTAGAGTATAGCTTCTAACCTTCTTCTACATACCTTAGAAGCTGAATTCGATTTTATAATGTCATGATGTTGAAGATGTTATAACGGTAGATATAATTACTCTATAATTAAAGTTAGCTTACGTCTTTCTGCTTTGTGCACTTAATTTAAAACATAATACGAACACGTATTTTGGTTGAATCATCAATTACATCATGACTTAAATCATTAATAATTCATTAAGCTTTGTTTACAGTTATTTCGTATTAGGTCATCTAGAGCACTACACATTATTCATATTGTTTAAGAATCAGATTTACTTTTTGATATAGAATATTATTTTATTCCTATTTGTATACGATCTATTATTTAATCTTCATTCCTCAAATCAAATAAAATCAATTTATTTGTGAATAAGGTACAGTTACAGTTGGTTGTTAAACATTATAGTTCACGCGCTTATTCTGCCACGGAGTGGCTAACAAATATGCATTATATTATCAGAGAGGAAATGTAAGAAAAATTGAATTCAGATAATAATTAATTTTCGCTACAAATTATGATTTAATAATACTTAAAATCGAACCATGTCCTCTATCGGCCACTTCCTCGTTTAATCGAAGATACGTGTTATTACAGTAGTGTTAGCCGCTGCTGTATTTTGGATGGAAAGCTGCGTTAAGAGGATGTACTTATCCAAGACCCTACAATTTAATCCATAGGGATAGTAAAAATAGATGAAATGTCCATTGGCGGCGATGACCACTAATTATCAGATAAACTGCATTCCCGTTTGCTTTTTTAATATAAATAAATAAACAAATAGTCAAACCAATTCATAATCCTGAAAGTATGGCTTGAGCGGTATGTTCCTCTCGGCGATGGTGGCGAGCAGGCAGCACAGCCGGCGCAGCTGCCACTCGTCCAGCGTGTGGCAGGCGGGCTCGGGCGGCGGAGGGCACGCTTCCAGGAGACACTCCGCTGATGTCTTGTCCCGACCTCCCGCGTCTGACAACCATGGTTTTGGTTAATTTTTCAACTGGGCGTAGATGGACAAATCCATAAGTAACAGAAATCGCGAAGAATGCTCAAAAGAGTTAAAGGATTAATTACTTAACTCATAATTCATAATTAAAACTTGTAAAAAAATATATAGTCGAATTGAGAATCTCCTCCTTTTTTGAAGTCGGTTAAAAATCTTTTGTTATTTTGCAATAGATTTTACATTTTTTGCTAATAATTGAAATTACAAACAAGTGTAAATTTCTTTTAATTTTAATTGATCATTGCCGCCCAAAGACTTTATTCCAAAATGATATAGAACTCTTAGATAAAGCCGGCAACAACTATGGCGTTATGTCTGAAGACTCAGTTGCCAAACCTCATGAGGTATCTTTCCTTTTCAATCCGAGCACAGAAGTGCACGTCACTGCCGTTGTAAAGTTGAATTTGATGCCGCTGGAGTTGCATTTCTAATGAATTTATTATCACATATGATTGTATTCACATTATATTTATAATTCAGTAAGAATAAAACAAATACGGATTGTAGAGTAGCATAGCGTCGATAATAATTGATTGTGCCTATTTTCGATGATTGCCCTTTTATTACGTCGATGGATTGATTCACATTTGATCACTTTTAATCACAATATTTTAGATTAACTCTTAAGACAGTCGCATCAGAACAATAAATGTCAATGTAAAACACTACTAGCTTTGTTTTAATGTAGAAAAAGTAAATGAAGTACTTTAAGTATTGAAGAAGATTCGGTAGAAAAATAAAAAATATTCTGCAAATTCTACTGCGCATTATGATCACTCGGAGGGCGAAATACTTCACCCACTATAGATTGTTATTTTCAACTCATTCCTATTTAAGTGTTCGATATTTCTCGATGCAGCTTGGAGTGTCTTCCGAGGCTCAAGGGGTGCTATATAGAGTTGCCTACGTAGAGGTTTTCGAATTTAGTTATGTTTGATTGGATAATAAACGTGTTAACTTTGCTTGAGGTTCACATAATAGCTACATAACGTAACGCTGGTCCGCATTTGGAAGTAAGTAGTCTCTATCGGTGGAAAAAAAACAGTCGTCAAAATTTGTCGGCGAAAGAATGCAAGACTAGCAACATTCGACGAGGAAAATCACTGTCGTTAAAAAAACTACTGGTAAAAACAAAATATGGTTTTCAAGATCAGGTTTTAGAGTGGGTCCGCGGGCTGCATACGGCTGCTTTATTGTATTTATTGGTATAAGCGAAATAAGTTAACACCAGAAATTAGAAAATATTTTGTATAATCGTTTATTTTTAATAAAGTTATAAAATCAAAGCTTCAGTACAATGTCTACGTAGTTGTAGTTGAAAATTTTCTTTATTGACTTGCATAGCAGTGTGAATTTTCAGCTACAATTTTAAACAAAAAAAACAATAAATATGAATTGTTGTAAGTATTGAAAAACTATTTATAAAATATTGATAGCATATTTATAACATATTCAATATTTGCTTATAAAGATTTTCAGAGTATTATAGCACGGAAGTAGACTACATATACGGACGGATGGATTATACCTAGTAGCACGGACTTTCTACAATTTTCACGTTCTAAGTTTTATAGTGGAACCTGGTACAGCAATCGAATGATCTAAAATTCTTCGGTGCCATGACCCCCTTACAGCACCAGGTGTTGATGTTTAAAATGTTTGCCTGACTTGTTCACATAGGTACAGCATTTTAACTTACTATTAGGAAGCAGCAGGTTTACATAATAAACTGTAGGTCTTTAAATAAGACCCATATTTAAGGATCATTACGTGTATAGAACAGAACATAATATAAGTATTATGTATGGAATAGATGAAAAGGTATTCTTACAAATGTAACAACGCATCTTTGATCGTCTTCAAATAGACACATTGATCATTTTCGGTTTTATCTATAGAAAATTAGAGATACGAGTACGCTGCTACTGCTGAGGACTAAGATCGTTACCTCAGTGTAAACGAGTCAGTATCCACACCCTTCCAACGAAATGCAAGAATTGCTTCACATGAGAAATAGGCGTGTCGGTGGCACCGCACTGGTCGAACCATACTCATTTTCACTTGGAAAGAAAGAAGTCAAAGAAAGAAGATATAAAATAAAAGTATAATCTGTCAACGATAGCTTACCTTCTCCATGTATGATTTGGCAAAGCTGGTGGTAGAGCACGCGGCCGTCCTGCGCGCGGAAGTAGTCGGCCAGCTGCGCGATCTCCGCGTCGGACAGCCCCACCACCGAGCGCAGGGGGCCCGCCAGCACCGACACGAACTTCGACTCTGGAACAAGACATAGGGGACACTCATGCCGGCTTTAAGTGTTATCATACATCGTTTCGCTGTTTATGTATCTCTAGTATGTAAACCGATTATTTACATTATAATTAATTCAACGACAATAAATTTACACGTAATGTCACCTCCAGAGATTTCAAGAAATCTCTGTGAAGGTGTTGATGTTAACATTGTACAATCAAGCCTGTTTTATATATTATGGTAAAGCAGCGCTCGGCGCTACACTTTTTGTGCACTTTAATTATCTAAATCGATTTCGTTTTTTATACGAATTGAATCACAATAAATTTTCACGAAATATTTTTATCGCTTCCCTCTGGGGGTGTGATTTTCAACATTGGGTCGACTATAGCGTCGTAGAACCACGATTTCATACAGTACAACGACCCAATCTCCCTCAGAATCTGTAATTACGATTTTGCATATCACATCACATATTAGGGTAAGAGCACAATTCTGATATTTCTGCTAAATCATTTGATTAACACAAGCCTGTGTTGGTTACACTGACTTACGAAGTCAAGCAACGTGGGGTGCGATTTAGAATTGAATGGATGACTGCTTGTGGTTTTCTATGCAAACTTTATGCTTTCTGACTTTGTTGGAGGACTTACCCGAGGAGTACGAAACCTTCGCACATGTGCGAAGTTAATTGTAGACTAAGTTGCGGAAATTCGATCTAAATTCCTGAACCTCGTATTATAGTAGATCTCCCATAATGCGGTAGGAATATAATGAGGAACACGGTGGACGCTCCAATATTTCTACAATTGGGAAACATAAAAAGCGTTTTCAGCCATGATAGAGATAGAAGAGGCGTTTGAGAGACCTTCCATCCTGAAGGCGTACCGTGCATTTTTTTTACCATATTGAAGTAGCAAGCGAGCATGCAGTCCACTGGATGGTAAGTGGAGTCTTACTTCAGGTTAGGTTACACAGTTGCCGGACCAAGGACCAAGTTGGAACGCCTCAGATTAGTTTGGCTCTCCTACGACATCCTTCAGACCAGAACACAGCAACACTCAACAATGCTGTTATTAGTCCGAATTAGCTGTGGCGGTGCTCCCTCCGGTATCCTGCCTTCAAGCAATATATAGCATCGGTAATTCAAATGATGCGGATGTAGTATAATAAAGGACATACCAGATATGAGCGAGTTGCCATCGGGGTCGAGCGGGCGGTACCAGTCCCACAGGTTGAGGCCCACGCGGAACGCCGCCGCTCGGATCTTGTTGCACGTTTTCCACACATCCGCCAGTCGGACTATCTGGGTAACAAATGCCATTTTTGTTTCACGTCAAGTTGGGTATGAATCGTATGAATGGAATATCCTAACTATATGTTTTGGTGACAAATAAGTGTCCTTTTATACCGAAATTGAGTTTTATGCTATATTAACTCTTATTCTGAAAATGAAAATAGAATTATGAAACTAGTTTTATGTAAAGTTACAAGGAAATTCAAAGTTACCCAATTTGACTGTAGTTGTGAATAAATGTAAACCGTGATAATATTAAGTAAATAGAAATAGTCACACAATGCATATTAAAAGTTACAATTTAGATTAAAAAGACTTAACTACTTTGAAATTAAAATAAAATGAACAGCAGAGAATAAAACTATTGTAAAAAAGGACTAGTTAATATTATATTTTTACTAAAATAAATTGTTATTTTGTTTGTTGTTGTTTGTTGGGACTCCAAAAAACACTAATTGTTTAATTACTGCACTTTGTGTTATTGGATTAGTCGATATTGATTGAAAAAAAAATACTCAGTGGAACGTAGAGGCTAGAACCGCCTCTACTTCGAAGTCGTTTAAAATTATACCAGTATTAATATTTATATTGTATTAAATATATATTTAATATTATTAAAAAATGAATTTTATTTATGTTCGCTGATTCTATCTCGACTTTTCATAGCTAAAAATTTATAATTAGACTAACCGTGTCATGCATGTTAATTGATTACTTGGTCAGTGCTTCGCGGGAAAATTCAACACAAATACTTTTGTATTTTGTATTATTTACTCAAATAATTTTGAGAGAATTTCAAAAACATTGGTGTTCACGTTTCTTAGATTTTCAATGACATAATTTGACAGATAAAATATAAAATATGCCACAATCGTGGCCGGTTTGAAAATGGAATGAACTCTAACTCGTTTCGTTTATTCATGTTTGTTGTGTTTGTTTATGAGAAATTATTTAATAATTGGGTATTTGCATGATTTTCCAATCCATTAAATAGTTATGTCTTATTATTTTTAATTTTTTTTTTAAATTTTTGAAAAAAAAAAAATATTTATTTATAAACATTTAAACTATTTAACAATAAAAAAATTGTTAAAATTTAAACGTACAGGTAGCTCCCTCTTTATCATTCGTCGTTTATCATGCATTCAAATGACGCGCCAATAATATGCACAATGACGTCAGACCAATCACATCAC
>DWNE01010769.1:0-10166 GCA_018249875.1 Cecropterus toxeus
AAATATCTAATTCGCCATTTTCTTGCGGCAGCCATTTTGGATTGACAACTATATTGATTATATATCCAAGTAATTCCATTGTCTTCAGAACTAAAGGTACATTGCATATTTTAGCTATGGATTTACATACCTACTTAGTTATTAATGAAAGCTTTAAATATTAAGCTGCTATATTATAAGTCGTCTTAAAATTTGACTTTATTTACATTTATCTCAATAATATTGTCAAAAATTACAGTCTCCAGAAATTAATTAATCTGCCAGTAGAATATACTACAAAATAAATCTTACGTCCAAATCGTACTCATCAAATTGCTCGTTAGTCAATCTGGAGCTTTGATATACAACAAAGTAGTCAAGTAACAAAAAGTACTCACCCTTATAACGTACCAATGTTTGGCTCTAAATCGTACTCTTATACTGAGATCACAATAATCTTCAACCTGCAAGCTGTAATCAAATCGGGTTGGAGCGAGCGTCCTAATCGAAGTGCGCCACGCTTCACCTCCGTCACATCGAGCGAGTTAACATGACCCCACGTCGCTCCCAATAATAACTTTACAAATATACGCTAATACGCAAATAACATACTAATAACATGCAAAATAAAACTGTATTATTTTAGTAAACATTATTAATCAATACCATTTTTATCAAAATGTTTATATAGCGATATCTAGGTGTTTTAATCCGGATTTTTTATTCTGAAAAAAATATGTGACAATTGTACCCTAAAATAAAATGTTATATTGTATATTGTGTTATATATTTGTTCTAAAATTATAATTTTAGTAATGACATTGTCAAAAAAAACTGCTCGCTCGTCAATCTGTCGCTTACAACAAAATAGTTAGCTAAGTATTAACCCTATAATATGTATAATAATGCTTGTGTTAAAATCGTACTCCTATACTGAGATCACAATAATCTTCAACCTGCAAGCTGTAATCAAATCGGGTTGGGGCGAGCGTCCTAATCGGAGTGCGCCACGCTTCACCTCCGTCACATCGAGCGAGTTAACATGACCCCACGTCGCAACCAACAATAACTTATCCGCTCGTTTACCTTATAAAGTATATCATATGTTGGCACTAAAATTTATTTTATACTTGCAATAAATGTATAGTCAGATTTCTCTAGTACTAGTATAGTTTTATAACATTCTAGTACACTACACAAAGTATTTGTACATTATCATACTGTTGATCACATATTTACGTGATGATATATCTATATTGATATGTATGTCGTGATTGTTTACATTTTTAACCGACTTCGAAAAGGAGGTGGTTCTATGTTCGACTAAACGTATTTTTTTAATGTATGTTCACCGATATCTCCACTATTTCTGGACCGATTTTCAAAATTATTGTTTTATTTTTTATAATACAGATATTTTGGTAAGGCCGTATTTAGTTTGTAAAATAAAATATTTTAAAGAAGGATGGAATCTGTATTTTATATTGAGATCCTAACGGATATTGTCGTCAGATAGAGTGTTTTGATTATCTTATAGAATATTTGATTTGTGCATGTAACAGTTAGACGATGCCAATACCAAATGATGACTCTTTGCCCCAATTTTATACGTGTAACTCGTATGTTAACTTATTCAAATATTGTGTTTCTAATAAGAAACATCTTAGTGGAAAATAAAAATACGGAGCCAAGACAAACTTGCAAATGCAATCTGTCTAGAAAACACGTGTCGCCCTAATGTACGACTATTTATTTATAAAGTCGCTATTCACAGAACATTTTGGAGCTTTCTCTTGTTAGCGGCGGAGATGTGGCCAATTTACTTTATAGGCCGTACAGATAATATCACAAACACACGGGCACAAACTTTGTGAGGATGCTACGTGAACAAACTTGACAATGAACTTGGGAAATAAAATCGTGTATACGGCTACAAAGCAATTGAAACTTTGCTGACTTATTTTTCATCTATTTAATTCTCACGTGTGTGAGAATTAAAGTGTGTGTCGTCACGTCAGTCTATCAAGTTTCCAATCTTCTCAGCTTCTAACTAGAAAGGGACATTTTTAGATATCGTATTCGTGTATATACGTGTGTGTGTGTGTGTGTGTGTGTGTGTGCGCGCGTGTTACATGTATGTTAATATAAATGAAAAAAAAAACTGATATTCTGATTTGAAATTTGGTCTCCCAATTTTTTGGGTTCGAGGTCGAAATCTTTGACACACATATCAAGCTTTTTGAAATTATTTATCATTTTCATATTTCAACTATGAAGGTTATATGGATGAAACCTATAAGACTTATCAATCCACACTTGTCCATCGTGGTAGAATGAGGTCTAAACTGCCCTTACTCTGAGACGCACAATAGGGAACAGATGTCCTCTAGGGCACAGTAATAAGTCGACCAAGTGGTGTGAGGTTTCAGTGTAAAGCTTTTTATAGCATTGTTTTCAATGTATATTCACAACGATCTCTAAAGACAGAAACATATTGGCGCCTAAAATGTTGCCACTCCTTGCAACATATTTCACTTCATAAATCATAACTTTATTTCCTCTCGCTCACTGGGTGCCGGCTTGAGAAGCGAGGTGTCTTTGAAACGCCTTTAAGAGTTCCGAGGCTTGCCACAACAAAGGATTGCAAAATTAAATTAGGTGTAGATGGAACGACGGAACGCAGATAATATTTCTTAGTATACAATTTAATTTATCCAGAGTAGTGACCGCATTTTTCAACACTACTTACTGTCTACATTAATTAATGTAACGTCGGTTCTTAGTAAATTAAAGTTACCTGTTTGTATTTATCTGTTTATATGATGCACTTATAATGTGAGTGTATCGTAAATAAAATTTCAATTATATTAGTATTTTCGCATTCAAATAAACAAGTAATACTCGTACGGCATTAGACAAAAATATTAACGCCTGGAGTAATTTTACAAAATTACGTAGAGTATGTATCATGATTTAACATTTTCGAAAGTACATATATCATATACGGTAGACAATAACAATGCATTAGAAGTGCAAAGTCACAGTGAGTATGATTTTACATAACTTGCGATAGAATATTATAATAATGATGCGATAAACCGCTCTAACGTTTCAACGGTTCTTCCTGCCAATTAGCGTGAAAACAACGTGGCCTAAACAAAAGGACTAAGAAGGCTCATGAATTTATTGTTAGGTTACTGGCTTAAGTTATTTAAGTGTTCGCGGAACGGACGTTATTCACGTGCGAGACGCTGCGCAGAATGCAGCTTCCTGCGACAATTTATCATGAATCTTTAATTAAACTTTAGAAGTGACTGCTCAGAGACTCATTGTGTCTAGCGATATGCCCGCCTTATTGACTGTTTTGTTGCTCACCGGTATTTGCTACGTTTTATAAGATTACTTGAGTTATGCTCTTTCTTGCAAGCTTTCTTTAGTTTGAGTTGTAGTTTCTTACATTGTTTTTATACAATCAAGGAGCGTTAGCTGCGTTGACTAATTAGTGAACAAATTAAAAATTATTTTGACTTTGAACATTTTAAAATACAATATTATGGAAAAAATCGAGAAATAATAGAGGATGTTGTGTGTTACAAATATTTTAATATAAACTTCTATACGTTGTAATAGAAATACTTAAAAATATTTCGTTAAAATTTTCCGAAATAAAATAAAAAAAATCCAGTTATCTTAATACAATTTTGAAAAACGTGCATAATAGTCTGCCTATAAGTTGGTTTGGAAACATGCTTGAAACCCAAATTAAATGATAAAGTTTTGAAGTTATTCTGAGTTCGTTTATAACACAATTAAGTAGTTGTCCTGGTTTGAGGTTCAATTAGAGAACTTTGTGAATATTTTATACCTGTAGACCAAATTACCTCGCCTAGAAATAATTTTGGATGAATGAAAGTTATGAATATTACAATGAACCCGACAGTATGTGAATGAACCAGACTGTCTTTTTTGTAATTGATCTAATAAATTGGTGCTTTTGCATCAAAGATGTGTGAGATAACTAATCTATGGATGTATGAAAAAACCACCAATAGGATTATTTTAATTTCTTAGCTTAGTTAAATGTGGTAAAACCAGTATAGTCGACCGGGGAAGTACTACTGCCACACCAATTTCTAGCATGAAGCAGTTCTTGCGTTTCGCTGGAAGGATGTGGTTCCGGCTCACTTATATATGAGGCGACCATCTTAATACTTGGGAGCAGCAACGCATCTGTGATCGACTTCAGATAGAACCTCTGTAGTATATGAAGTTGTTTACAGATGTCCATGGGCGACAGTTAACCTACAAGCTTGTTATGAACAGATATCCCAGTATTCGATGTGAAACTGAAATCGCTCTTAAGCTTCAACTTTATCAATTTTTTGTTTCGCTAGAATAAACGGTTAAGTTAAGATTTATTGATAGAAATTTTATATACCTGTCGTCACAACTTTTATTGACCCGTGCGAATTCGTAGACTCCACACACATATTTAAGCTTTTTAAGGACTCTTAGGCGTCGTGCTTTCCACACAAAATTTCCTACGGCGTTATACCAAGTGAATATTTTCTAATGTGCACATAACTTTTAAAAATTCAGTGCTTGTCCGGGCTTCAAACCTAAGAACCCCCGGTTGTAATAAAATGCCGATTTCTAATTTAGTACGTAAATAAAACAAAGATAATTCCCATATAATATAATTTTATATACTTGTATTTTATCGTATATTTACAACAATATCAACAAGTTTCACTATAACCGACATACATACATTAATATATTACATAATTATATACTTTAACAGGAAATAGTAGGTATATTTGTTTCTACAATTTACTTCTCTTGCTAATTTTAACATTTGCTTATGAAAATAATCGTAGATTAGTAAATATTTAATAACTTATGTACAAATAAACATTTCAATGTCTTTGGTACCATATACCAAACACAACAATCACTCAGGCATGCTAAAAGAAATACAAATTGAAGTTACATTTTTTACAACATTTTTTTATTAAAACTTTTAATAAATAATATATTGAGTGAAATAATTTTAAATCAATAAGAGATATATCTGCACAAGAAAAATAACATATAATTATTTTTTATTTTTAGCTAAATTTGGATTCGGGTTCTGTACAAATCACATCACTAATTTTCGCTATCTATATTTCAGTATCGAATAAAGAAACCTAATATATAATGTTTTTAAAGTTACTAACGATACACATAGGTCGCAGCATTCGTACATATTAATCTTATATAGGCTACTTTTGTTAAAACATTTATAAAAACAACAACAGTGTTATACAATATACTATTTCTAAAATTACAATTCTGAGCTTACAGATCATCCGAGAATTTAAAATTAAAATTGGAGTAGAGACATTTTACAAGACATAAAGCAATAAATAATTTGTAAAAAGAAAGTAACGACTTTAAGATCTATAATGTCACATAATTTTCTAAACATTGCTCTAAATATTCTATTAACTATCACAACAATGCATACGTAAAGTACTTCAAATATATTTACCCATAGATTTAAATCTTAAGAAATACTCCGTGTAGCTCCCTAACATTGATTTTGAATGTATTCATCAAATACTGGTATAAATATTTTCCTCTGTGGGACAAATATTCTGTTCAGAACAAATCAGACTTGCCTTTTTTTTGCCTGTTTGTGCTGGGTTTTGGAATACCTTAATTGCCCCTTAAATTAAGTTAGAACGACTTATGTTATAATATATACATATAAGCCAGAACACTGCTGCCACAAGAGATTAATAAAAGGTGCTGATAACGGTCTCCAACGTAAAAGGTACTGCTGTTGGTAATTATGTATTTTTGTTGCCAATATAACAACAAATACGAAAAACAGAACACTAAAAATATTTAAGGACGCTTCCCATATCTACAACAAACGTGATTTTTTTTGTATTCCGCATTAATTGAATACACAATCGTGGCCAGAGGGAATTAGGTAATACATCACCCAATAGAAAATATTAATTAAGCTCCTTGATGACAAACATTATTATCATAATACTCTGAAGTATGTCTTTAGATTTAAATCTGTAGTTTTTACAACAATATTCACATTGCAGGGAAAACGCTTAGGGTAAAATTTAATCTCCAGCCAACCATTATCCTAAACGCGACTTTAAAAGGCACTAGTTATTATAAATAATGTATTCTGATACGTTTCAAAAGTCGTTGTATTTTGACAATTCAACTAAGCCCACATACTTTTATATAACTTCTACAATCATAACTATAGGATTATTAAAATCGTACCTTTAACTAGACTTAGTCGTCGTACATTACTGGAAATATAAACATCAAATAAAGCTACATGGTCGATTGATACTTGGTAGTCAAAACGCGATTCGAAGCGAAACTAAAGTAATTCAGCAACTTAATATAAATAAGCTCTCTCAATATCTATGACACACATTGATCTGGTTCATCATCGGCAGATAAGGCTCTCTTCACGGGCTGCGCACGCGCCGTGCGGCGGTGCGAGAAACAGTTTTCCATTTGCGCACGCGCACAGTTGGTATATGTTTTGATGGTGCGGGTCGTGCGTATGCGGCGTTGATGGTGGAAGCGGTAACGCTGATTTTAACTTTGGCATGTATATACTAGGTGCATCTAACCGTATCTGTAAGGGTAAATCGTATTGGCTTTTGATTTTTTTAGATTGAATATGATAAGCAAGTTACAAATATAGTACTCTAATAAACTATTGTTAATGAAGACAATAAGATATGTTTCAAATCGGTTAAATTTGACTGTGTCAAGTGCATCTATTCTGTCCGAGGCGTCGAGGCACCGAAATGTATGAACAGTATTTACTTAGTCCTTTTTTTACTATAGTGACTGTCATTGATTGTTTTTATTTTGATTAAAGAAAGTGTGACTTGATCGAGTGTTCTTGACCTTAACTATGATTAAAGAAAGACTGTTCGTCTGTTAAAAGATCATCACGATTTGTATGGGAACTGCTGTTGTTTTAATAAAAATTATAACAATCTAAGAATAGTGTTAGGGTTAATCATAAACTTAAACAAAGAACTTACCGCGCCAGCAACAGAACGCAGTCGAAAAGTGGTGAGGCAACTCGCTGTGATGTCGCCCGCGCGCGACTCTAGCGCAATGCTCTGAGCTGCGTGCATTTCTAACGATCGCGTTGGAGATTCCAGGCTGAAATGATCGTTAATTATTTGAAAAAATGTTTCAACTTTCTGCATGTCATCGAAAGATGGCACCACTATTATACTGAATCACGCTATCGAAGATTTCTAAACAACTTACATATAGACGAGCTCCGAACTAAGCACAAAAACTCCGAGATAAGATATAATCTAAGATATACGAATATTAAAAAAATTCTATATATCAGAAGGATATCCATAATCATAATATGGGGTGGTAGGTTAAGTTATTTATTAGGTCTTGGAGACCCGGTTTTTTTTAATCATGAGCCATATCAATTTAAAAAAAATATATAGTTTGTAAAATCGATTTACGGGCTATAGGTTTAAGAAAAGAAAAAAAAGATGAAAAATTGCATACTTTTATGATTTGTATTATATTATTATCGCTGAATTATCATTGTGTTGACACAAAAGGAGTTAATTGAAAATTAAAATTTTTCTATAAATAAACATTTATTTAAACTCGTTATTTCAAATATATTACTTAAATTATACAGATTAATTACATGTAACAATGTGGTCATGTTCAGGCTTAGGCAGAACGTGACACTTTTTCGTGCAGTTGGTTTTCATCGATTTATACGATGTTATGACGTGAAAAAGGAGATATATATAATATGTATTAATAAAATAATTATATTTTACTAAATGGAAAAACAAGTATATTATTTAATTTAGAGCAATTCTCTCCCTTGCCATTGTCCCGCCGACGCATGCCTTGACTACACCGCTCGGAACTTAGTAGTGAAGATATACTACAGGTACATTGCACGCCATGTATCATTATTATCCAGAGTCGTCTGTTGTGTTCACTGCCTGCTGTAATGACGCCCTTTGCTTGTTATAATCACCGTACACGCTACTCCTATGCCTACGTCGAGCTATAAGCTCTTTATTCTTTCGAAAATCTCGAAATAAAACTCACGATATAGCTTAAAGGCCCTTTTGCAAACGTTTACGCGCGAAATAACGTACTACTATGCAACGTTAACTCTGAATGGATAAAACAACATATTTAATTTTTCATACTTAAATGAAATCTTTATATCAAATATTCCGAGTAATGTCCCCAATAATTTACTTGGAGATTAAATGTTGAATCAAATATAACAAAAAAAAATAACTAAGAAACATTCTATTAAATATCTTAACCCAAACATCATAAAGCGTTCAGTTAAGTATGGTATGATAAGTTTTCTTTAAACGTTCAGATGAGCATTTGAAAATACGTCTATTACGTACTAGTTATATGAGACAGATTTTTTTAAATACCCGTTACCATTTTTTTATAAAAACAAAACAAATTTCTTACACAAGTTGCTTCGAAGGCGGTGCCCTCACAAGTGGTGTTTGTACCGCTGTGTGGAAGGTAGCGCCAGCAGGACTGGCCACTACGAGGTTTTCTGCTCCCATTGTAACAGCATCTTCAGACGCACCCAGTATTAGAACTCCTCGAGCGTCCCTTACTTCTAGTCGTGCTACGTTTATTTCTAAACGATCGTGACCTGATGACAAAATAAATTTATTTAACTTAATTTCATTTCATTTAAATTGCGTTTAACAAAAAGTCTTAGTTCAATATAAGTTCGATATAAGTTCAATATAATATATCTATAATGAAAAACTAGTGAATTGGTCTGCTATGAAAATGTTTCCAAATTTCTGGCTAGTATGTATGGATTCCACGCAAAATACAAAAATGCAAACACGTCATACATATGGTTCAAAATTTTTGTATCAATACATTTTTAAATATATTAATGTAAATACGTGTATTTGTTTAATTGCTTGTTTAAAATATAAAGAACATTCTTCTAACATCCAATGCACTACGTTGTTTTTCTTACATTCATTATATCCTTGTCGGTATGAAGACATCTGCTAACGTGTCTGGCTTCCTAATCCTTTGTGGGATCAAGATCGAACACCACAAGAATGTTTAATGACGTTTTCTTATTCAATAGAATTAATAATCATCTACGAAACGAATAAACTATACAACTTAAGGTATAAGCAACATTTATTTGAGTTTATTTTAACAACAACGCCTTATCGCTTTACATTCATTTTTAACATTTAAACTCACCAAAATCTTTCTCGGAAAAGTTAGCTAACAAACGGCGAACATCGCAACAAAATTTGTTCAGCGGATTTTAAGATTATCCAGGAAAACAAACGCCTACAAGCACGGTAGGAAATTCACTGGTACTGTTGCTCCAGTTTAGTTATTCCAACAATACTTATTAAAACAGAATTTAGAATCCGAGTGAAACAAAGGGGAGATTTTAAAACAATTGTTCGTGTTGGCGACGCAATTTGTATTGTACGACTAATATTTTATTTCACAATATTTGTATGTAGGTTATGTTATATGCATTTGTATTTAATAATGATATGTTTTCATCATATACGTATTTTTGTCCCACAGCTGAGCACTCTTCTCTCAGAGTGAGAGAGTTTTAATTTTATAAATCTTACCTAAAAATAATCTGCTCTGTAGTAACCCGTGGTAGTCCCGAGTTAATACAGTGAAGTTTCTCGATGACTCGATTGAAATGGGCTGTCCTCGACGTGACTTGATGCTGGATGCGAAGAGGGAGTCCAACATCAAAGCTTGGCCTAGTAACTGCAGCCCGCCTGGGACGATACGTAGTTGTCCCATTCCTTCCTACACACAAAATAAAACATTTTATAAATAAACTTAACGTTTTAAATGCTTTAAAGAGTTAAAGTTAATGTTTATTCTAAAAAGCAAATTAATATAAAAAGGTATTTATAATAACACGCTTTTTTCCGTACTGTATTGAATTCTACAAATTAAGCTCTTTCACTTGATGCCCATATTGGGTGGGTTGGACAAAAATATGTATTTGCGCTAATTTGTTGCGGCGGCCATTTTGGAATTACAATAATATTGATTACATATAATTGCATTGTCATTAGAATTTAATGTGTGTTCTAAATTTC